>VDFB02067888.1:0-111299 GCA_007258455.2 Sequoia sempervirens | reverse complement strand
TTCTATCCCCTCTCATTGTTTTAGTCAGGGGTCCACAAATACTACTGAAGTTTCTAATGAAATTTTTATAAAAACTAGCCAAACCATGGAAAGATCTCACCTTGGTAGTAGTTCTTGGGGTAGGCCATTCTAGAATAGCCTTCACCTTCTTTGGGTCCATCTTGAGACCTTCTGCTGAGACAATAAACCCCAAGTTCACTAACTCCCTCTTCACAAAACTGTACTTCTTCAAATTAATCAACAGTTTCTCTTCTCTTAACTTCTCAAAGGTTCTTCGAATATGCATCAGATGCTCATCCAACATTTTACTAAAAATCAAAGTATCATCTAAATACACAACAACAAAACTTCCTAGAAATTATTTTAGTACCTTGTTCATGAGCCACATGAATGTGCTCGGTGCATTGGTTAGCCCAAAAGGCATGACTAACCACTCGTACAGGTCCTCTTTGGTCTTGAAAGCAGTCTTCCATTCATCTCCCTCTCGAATCTGGATCTGGTGATATCCACTCTTCAGATCAATCTTTGTGAAGTACTGAGCTCCACTCAAATAGTGCATCAAGCCATCCATCCTTGGCAGGGAAAATTTGTACTTGATTGTTATCTTGTTTATGGCTCGAGAATCGGTACACATCCTCCACTCCCCATCCTTCTTTGGTGCTAGTACTGCATATACTACACATGGACTCAAATTCTCCCATATCAAACCCTTTCTCAACAACTCTTGAACTTGTCTGTTCAACTCCTTATTTTCTGCTGGAGTCATTCTATGAGCTACCTTATTTGGAAAACTAGCTCTAGGAATCAAGTCAATCTGGTGATTGATCTTCCTTATTGGTGGTAAACCCTCAGGTACATTATTAGAAACAATATCCTGAAACTCATCCAACATCCTAGAAACTTCTTCTGGAACCTTCTCACTATCCTCCTTACTCACTCTAGGAATCAATGCATAATACACACGCTCATGCTTCATACCTTCTAAAATTTTTCTTCCATCTACATAACAAATTCTAGCACTATTGCATAGATTTTCTTCGGTCTCCTTCAGGGGTTTCAACTTGTGACGAACCCCATCCTTTGTCAAGGAATAAGTGTTTGCATGGCCATCATGTATAGCTCACCTATAGAACTGCCATGGCCTCCCCAACAACATGTGGCATGCATCCATGGGGATGATATCATAGAGTACCTCATCATGGTAGCTCTCAATCTTGAACTTTACTAGGCACTGCTCATTGACCAAAACTTTGTGGTCTTTCTACAACCAGACAATCTGATATGGATGCGGGTGCCTTTCCCTCTTTAGCTTCAACTTTGTGACCATCTCCTCTGACACTAGATTATCAGTGCTCCCACCATCAATAATGACATCACAACATTTTCCTTCACACTTGCACCTTGTGCGAAATAGATTCTTTTTCTGTTCTGGTTCCTTTTCCTTAGTCACTAGGGCTCTCCTAATCACTAGGGTTTCTCTCCTTGTAGCATCATCTGAATGTTCACATTGGGCCTCCTCATATGCATGTGTAACCCTTCCATGACCTTCTGGCCTTTTGTCTGCCCTTCCTTGGTGTTGTGGACATTCATAGACTCAATGCCCTTCTTCACCACACTGGAAACACGTTCCTCTGAAACCACCTCTTCCAGATCCTTGTCCATATCTCCCTCATCCTCTACCTCTTTGATCACCACTGTTTTGATCACGAGGGTGGTAGAAGTTGTCATTCCTTTGGCTTCGGTTAGTACCCACATCTTCACTTTTCTTTTCATCATCATTTCGGCTTCTTGAAGGTCTTCCACTGCCCCTTCCGCTTTGACCTCCTCATCCTTTTTGCTTGCCATCAAATTTTTTGTTCAGCTTCTCTTCCACCTTCAGAGCAAACTGATACACATCCTTAATGGTGGTCATTTTGACTAGACTTAACTCCTCCTGAATGCTCGGTCGTAACCCATTAAGATATCGGGCTACCTTCTACTTATTGGCCTCTGTGTGACCCGTTCTGATGATTATCTTGTGAAAATATTTAGTATATCCTTTCACAGATCTGCTTCCTTGCTTCAACCCTTGTAATTTCTTCAACAGATCTAACTCATAGTCCACTGGTATGAATTGCTTCTTTAGTTTCTCTACCATGCGATCCCATCTGGTGATCTTGCCTTTTCCTCTTTGATTTCTTTCCAACTAGACCTCTTTCCACCAAATACAGGCATGGCCCTTCAGCTTTATTTTCGCAAACTTAACCCGATCTGGGTCCTTTATTTCCTTATACTCAAAATATTCTTCTAGCTCATTGATCCAGTCGATCAACTCTTCCGAGTTCAGACTTCTGGAATAATTGGGGACTTCTGCTTTGGGTCTTTTCCCAATCTTTGAAATGGTCCTTATTAGCTACATTTGGTATTGATCAATTGCTTCTTCTTCCTCTTCTACATTTGAACCTTCTTCCTCTCCTTCATCCTCGCTTTCCTCCCTTGGGTTTAACCCTCTTCTCAACTACTCTTGTAACTCATCAATCTATCTCTGGAGGGCTGCTAGTGCATCTCTTCCACTAGTATTTCTGCCACCTCGACCTCCTCTAGCACCACCACACCTACCAGGCATCACTCTTGGAGGAATATTTCTTGACCTTGACCCACAACCACGGTCCTGGTGTGAACTGCCTCACGATCGGTGATCTATCCACACGCTGAAGAAAACCTACTCTGATACCAGTTGATGAGGGTGCAACCTGAGACTTAGAAAATAACCCACAAATAAGAGAAATTTTATTATTCACAAAATGGAGCTTCTTACATGTAGAGGATCTCAAATCCCCAAGTTCTACAACACATGCAAGTTACAGATAGCTACAGAATAACCCTTTCACAATATGTGAGCTTGTCCCCAAAAAGTTACCCAAAAAAATTAGAAACCTGCCCATAAATAGAGCTCCTCATTAGTTTGGAGCCAAAAGAACATTCAAATTTGAGTTTAGACGGTTTGGCGCTGAAAATTTACAACATGAAGTTCAAATTTCAAAAGAGCATTTGCAATTATATCTTCTAGAAAGTGCGCCAACTTCCCGGGGCCATAACTTTTAATCTGAAACTTTGATTCGTGAACCATTTGAACCATTGGAAAGGTCTCAAATTCAATAATGCGCTCAAAATGCCCAAGTTCTACAACACATGCAAGTTACAGACAGCTACAAAATAACCCTTTCGCAATATGCGAGCTTGTCCCCAAAAAGTTACCCAAAAAACTTAGAAACCCGCCCATAAATAGAGCTCCTCATTAGTTTGGAGCCAAAACAACATTCAAATTTGAGCTTAGGCAGTTTGGCGCCAAAAATTTACAACATGAAGTTCAAATTTCAAAAGAGTATTTGCAATTGTATCTTCTAGAAAGTGCGCCAACTTCCTGGGGCCATAACTTTTGATCCAGGACTCTGATTCGGGAACTGTTTGAACCGTTGGAAAGGTCTTGAAGTCTATAATGTGCTCAAAATCTGCTACACTAATTTCAATAAGTTTTAGGGCCGTTCCAAGAACTCTAATTGCCTCAAATCTAACTCAGAAGATTTTTAGGTGCAAATCTGGGAAACTAAAACTGCAATATCTTTCAACCTAGGAACAGAAAATAAAAAGCATAAATTGGGAATTTCATTATGACAAAAAGGGTATCCAAAAATGTAAAAACATCTAAAAAATGATAAACTTGAAATTTAACTATTTTTGGGTGATGCAAGATTGCCCTTACACCACTGGATGCTCCTGCATCAATGATTTATTCAATAAACCCTAAGTCGGCTACAGTGGAAGAAAACTGGTAATTCCAGAATACGGGGGAATTTCATGTGTTTTGATTTTGGATTTTGAGTCCTTCAATAGTGTTGTAGTTTAAAAAAGGGTGCCAAGGGGTATGTGAGACTATTTCTTGATTTTTGTTTGATGTATTGAAGGGTTTGAGGCAAATGATTATTGACTCTCTTGAAAAAGTTCTCACAGTCAACTTTGAAGTCAGAAAGTGATGATTTTGCATACATTTTTGATGAAATAACTAGAATACTGAATGAGGAATGGTTTAGTGTGTTTGTACATATATTATTACAAATTTTGGTGGTGTTTGCAAAGTTATTTGGGCTTGGGAAGATGAAGTTGATTGTTTGTGTGATATAGAAGGACCTAAATGTTGAATTAAGGACAGTCATAATAAAATAAAAATGTGAATGGGAAGACCTTGTATTTTATTGTTTTTAGTCATGTGGAGATTACTAAAGTGTATTGAATGTTATTCTGAGATTTGGACTCTTACACATGAGTATTTGAAATGAGTAATTGATAAAGGGAAAGGTGAACTAATGAAGGGTAATCAAATGAGATTATTTTGAGTTTTGTTAAATGAGTTTGTAAAGGTGAATTTTCTTCCTTTGACTACATCATTGGAGTCATATTCTTCCTTACAAGGTCAAAATATCAACAAAAAGTCACTTTCAAACCTGAAAATTAGACTTTTAGAGGTGAACATCTATTAGGAACCAAAGAGCATATCAAGGGCTTTAGTTTCTACTTTTGAATTCGCAAAAAATTAGAAGTGGACTAATTCACCATTGATGGTGAATGAGTCCCATTTCTAGGCTTGAAAAAAGTTTTTTGTAGTTTTGGATACCTATTTGTCCCAAAAGGCTCTAAAATAGCTTCCCAGATCTGGGACTAATTTTCCCATAATGGCGAATGAGTCCCTATAGGCCAAATTTTCATATTAGTAGCACTTAAGATGTCATTTCCAGTCTCTAACAAGATCTCAGGTGCACACATTCAGTTTCATCCATTTCTATTATAATTGACTATTCATTTCTAGGTGTTTTCACGTATCACAATGTGTTTTCAAACATCTTCCATTGCTTAGGTTTTGCATTGATAAATCATTTCTTTTATCAGTTTATTGCATATAGAACATTACATTTAGACACATTACACCCACATCACATCCATATTTGAATGTAACATTACATTTTGGCCCCAAATCTTTACCGTTTTAGGTGAAAAACCCTAGAAGGACTATAAAGCATTCAGGTGCCAAAATATTTGCTTACACTTACCTTCTACATGCTTGATGAGGAAAACAATTGCATACAAAGCAACAAAAACAAATTTCAGACCTATGGATCTAGCTAATGTGAACTCCAATGAGTCTATCTTCTTAATAGAGTAGAGAGGATTCCAAACAAAACAAATGGTCATTAAAACCATAAATCTCTTGTCTCACAAATGCAAAAGACCAGATAAAATTATTTGAGCTCCAAACCATCTATTATCAATATTTGTAAAAGAATTTGGGAACCTGATTTCTAAAATTATGAAACAAAAAATTCTATCTTATTTAGTACGAAATGTGATGTTCAAAATAAAAAAAAAGTACTCATCCACAAAATTTTCTAGTCTTCTATCCAATTAATGCACAATTATCTAATGATATGATAGGGAAAAAAAATGATATTCCCCTATTGGCCAAATCATGGTAGAAAATCTAAAAGAAAATGTGCACAATCTTTGTAGATGTATATGATCATCACTGATGTAAAAATGATACTCGATATCTTCTTGTCATCCTCTATAGTATCACCACAAGAATGAATGTTATATGCATCAATATAACAACCTATGTTGAGTTGTAATAGTGTGATTGCATGTCATTTTTTGGTTGTAGTGTGTAGTTATCTGGAAATTCAACAACTAAAACAATGGTATGAAGTGGAAACATGTCCTTGCATAACTTGAATTACAATTCCAACCATCAAGCTCTATGATTATGCCTTGCATACTCATACAATATATTCTCATGAAAAAATTCCTATAAACTAATACACTAGAATATTTTCATTGACCAATTCACACCTTTTTTCTTCTTCACCATTTTTTAGACTATAGGCCACTACCTTATAATTTCCAAATTCTACTAGTTAGTTTCCATTTGCATGTTTAATATCCATATGTTCACAAATTGGAAAACATTGCAAGCCACCATAATGAACACATGTTCCATCTAAGCATAAGTTATCATAAAAAAATTAACCATCCACTCTTTCTCATAAAATGCTAGATATGAAATCCGTTTAAGATCTAGGCAGAGCCCTTATGTTACATTCCTAAAAAACATTGTTTATATAAAAATATACACATATATTTCAATAAAAATCACAATGATTAGAAAATTCAATATGTACTTTATAACAAGTTCTATTTGTGTTATTTATTTTGACATTTTAGCATTTCAAAATATATTTGAATAATTTTGATTTGAGGATACATCTCTTGAAATTTGGAAAAAAATGTGTTTGAGTCATTTCTAAAAGATGTTTCAAATGTGAATCATGAATTTTACTACCATTCATCCTTAAAATATCTCTTTGATTGGGAGAGACCCTTGCATTGTTCTTAAAAAATTCTTGAATTAGGGATCTCAACACTTTAACAATTGCTTTATACTTCCACGATAGTCTATGAAAGAATGCCCATAATTCATTAGTATTTGGATCCTCCACTCTTTGATGCCTTCCCATGGATCTCATTAGAGATCTATTTATTTTTGATGCTTTAATTATCTTTGTAAGAAGGTGATATTTCTTGGTTTTATTTCTTCCTATTTTTGATTTCATGACACATTGGGTGACATTACTATCTTTTGTGTGTGAGGTAGAACCCACACTCTTATATGCACTCATTAGATTATTTATAATATATTTCTCACTTAAATGATCTAATATTCTTATCCAAAGAATCTTCATGATAGGCCTAGATTTTAGTTGCCTCAAAACTTCAACAAATAGTGGAAATCTTTTGATCTCATTTAACTTCTCAAAACATAATCTCTATAGCCTCTTAGCATATCTTTGAAAACTATGATTTGGAATCTTGTCAAACATTGGTTTTAAAATGTTAGCATCAATATAAATCAAATACTTAGGATTTCTATGTAAAACTATAGGATATGTTCTTAAAGGTAGAGTTGCCTCAATGTTAGGAATGCCAACAATATTGGGGATAGATGGTGTACCTTCATCAAGAGATGAAAAGGATGGCATACTATGAAATTGATATGTAAAATATAGTGTACCTTCAACTTGATATGTGGAAGATGGAGTGTCTGCAACTTGAGATGTGAATGCTAATGTAATTTCAACATCACATGTCCAAGATCTTAAACCTTGAAATGAATGAAAGCATAAATGAATGATCAATAAACAAATGTCATTTCAAAAATCACCACACCTTAATTGAACCTTGGATAACAAATCCACAATCTAGTATGAAGTGGCATCAATGAATGTAGATCTTGATCATGAAACTTGATTAGAGATAATGCCTTTGAATATGCTTGAATTGATCATGAACAATACATCAACACATTAGCTCAACAACATGCATGATGCATTATTCCTTTGACATAATGAAAGGGATCTTGACTTCTGCAATATTATTCTATAAATATTCCCTTGAATTCCTTGGAATGATCTTGAATGCTTAAGCTTGAATGCTCTTAACTTGCATGAAATATTCTAGGTGAAACATATTGAAATGACCTCTTATTTATACATATCTTATCATTAATTCCTGAAATTCAAATAACACAAGGAAACATCAAATCATGGATGTGAAATCATTAAAATACCACCAAAAACATATCCCAAGGGGGGGTCATAGGTCAAAGTGATGACCCATTGACCATGTGGCGAATGGGTCATAGCTCACTTAATTAGGACACACTTTGGGAAATATTAAAGATCATGTGAAAATAGGGTCATAGGACCTAGTGAGGACCCATTCGCCATGTGGCGAATGGGTCATAGGTCACTAAACTAGGAAACACCTAAAATTAAGTCTTGTGTAATATCATTTATGAATTTCAGGTTTTATCACTTAGAATTTGCATTTAATTAAGCTTGGATTGAATTAAAGGGGTCAATTAAGTTCAATTAACCCTAATTAATAAATAAAGCCCTAGATTAGTGTGAAATTGTAAAGATACACTTTACAACAACCTAAATAAGGCACCATTAAGTCCATTTTATTAAAAGGACCCTAAAATTAATGTGAATGTGTAAAACACATTACAACACTAAATCAAGGCAACATTAAGTTCATTTTAATATTAATTATTCATTCCCAAATTAAGGAAAAAGGGATAATTTTTCCATCATTAAATTTTTCCCCCACAATAGTGAGAGTATCACCCCATGTAAAATTCACACTAAATTAGACATTCAAGACAATTATGTATGCAACAATGACAAAGACTAAAAGAGAGAAAATCAAAAATAGAAAGGGGTGGATCAAGCCTCGATAGTCTATCCAACTCTATGTGGATCATGTATCAGCTATTTTTCCAATACACACACTCACTCTGGGCTAATGGAACTTTAGGATGTCCACTAGGTGACCCCCCATAAAAGTGGCTTAGTGAGAAAGTCATGCCCGGTCTACGGGCTTGTTAGCTCTCAAAAACGCAGGCAAAATACCTCAAGAGGTTGCCAATCTCTTGATACATTTTAGGGTAATAGAAAAGGCCAAATGATTTAGACCTTCTACTCTTTAGGTGCTACCAAACCTAGGTGGGTGTACCTATAACAATGAATCAAACTTGACCAATACTTATTCCTTTAAAGTGATTTACCGACAATGGCAAATAGGAGTGGATAAATGAGTTTTATTTTGGTACAAATTGTATAAGCAATATCAAGGCTAAAATCTAATGTGTTCATATGAAAAAATGAATGAAACTAAATAGTAGAATGGTAGAGACTAGTGCCTTATTGGATGTATGGAGTCAAATGATAATCTAAAATGAATAACTTCTTTTCTGGAAGATACTCAAATTGTTTGGCATACAATTTTAAGTTTATAACTGGTATAAACATGCAAGGATGTGACTATTGAGTTATTCTTAATGATCCAAATGAGATTTCCTAAATACTATGACTGAGTAAAAGGATTTAATCTTTGCTTGAAAGAACCAATTAATCCAACCATACAGATACAACAAATGTGCACTGATAAACTAAAAAATATCCTTGATATATCGGTTTAAACAATTAGAAAACATCAACCTTGGACAACTTCAACAATACTTTTAATTAACACAACAAACAATTGATACCAGAAGAATGCCACCACATCAAATGAATTCAATTGAAATCTCCATTGTTTCAAACATGCATCATAGTCTCAGAAAAAGACATTTTGTATCCTACTATATTTTTTATTCTCTTTTTGTCTATATATATCTCATTCCACAATCGAAAATGAACATTTATACATTAGTATTTGAAAGGAAACATCCTTTCATATTCAAATCTCGGTGATCTGTTGTATTTGTGATTTTTCAAACATTCATCAGACACCCGCGAAGACATCCTGTAGTTCCACCGACGCCTTGAGTCTCTCTGAATACCACATATTATATATCGCTTTGGTGTCATGCAATTTGACCGATGTTCTGAGTCTTATTGATAGCCTATCTGTATCTTTGCTTCTATCACCAAGTTGCCTTGTAGATATACTAATGTTATGAGTCTTCTCGACAGTTATCCCTTCAGTCTTAAGTATCACTGTGACATTAGGGGTCGACGAAAATTCCTCCGACTACTCAAGTCTTATCGAGATGTTTCCTTCAGTTTGCTTTCTGATCATTGAGACATAATAGTTTCTTTCCAATGGAACTTCATTCGACATGAGCTTCCTATCTCTCACCGATGAAGTCTATCACACCAAATCCATTCTGTCCAAATATACCACCAAGTCCTAAAGTAATCATTTCGTTGTGACATAGGGGGTCAGCAGGACACCATGACTTCATATCGATGACAATGATGAAATCTACCATTGCTTTACCAGCAAGACTGAATGAATGCTCTAGGAAATTACACTAATGACTCTTGTCTCACCGATATGTCTCTATGTCTTCGATTGGTAAGACACAAATAGGCTCGATATGACTCACCGCGATGCATACTGTCTTGTTGATAAGATCTTCTGGTCACTAAGACTACAAACTGTGTCATGCCGATACGAATCCTGAACTGAAATCTCATCGGTAAGACATTCCCAATGTCTTGCTGATAGACTACAAAAAGACTTACATTAGTATAAAATTTTTTATGGATCGGTGAGACCTGCATCATGTTACACCGATATGGTTTATACATTGAATAGCTCAGAGCCAGGTGAATTTTATGGGACCAAATGATGAAAGAAAACTAAATCATGGGAAAACATGATATGCAAAGCAGATTATTATGCTTATGGTATGGGAATTTTTGGGAACTAACGGGTATGTGCAGCCATGCAATTTTCAAAATTTTACAGTTCTAACAGGGTTCTTACCGTACAATGAGAAATTTATGCCTATGTGTCAAATTTTCATTGTACTAACTATACCAAATCTATCCCTCTAATAACTTTAATAGGCTTCCATAACATGAAACTTTGGGCTTCATAAGGCCTAACAAGTTGTGCTATGCTAAGTACTTACGAACAACATGCAAGTAAAGGTTTTTATTAAATGATACTTTGCTTCATTTGTGTAAGGTCTCTTCTTAGGGAACATCATTCCTAATGTTTCCAAGAGAGGAAAAATCAAAGAAATCATCCTCTCTAAGAATATCAAACCCAATAACACCACCAACAAAAGGTGCATCACAATAAAAAATAAAATCATGCAAATAAATATGAGTGTCAGTGTATGCCCCCACCTTAAAGCAATTTCTAACACCATTTATGTGAGAAATCTTCTTTATAGTAGAAGAAGACATGAGATATTATTTAGAAATCCCTATGCCAATTCATATGTTCCCAAATGAAACTAAATCATGAATAATGGGTTTCCCCTAAAATACAATGCTAAAGATAACTCAGTACACCACATGCAAGGAAACTTAAGGCATGTTGTCCACATCCCAAGCTTGCTCATATATACATGGAAAGAATTCAACTATCCAAAAGAGACAATGACAAGTGTCATACAAGGACAAGGCTACCTAACCCCCATGCCCCCACTTAGTGTGAAACAAGGATGAGCTGAGATGATTGATGAGAAACATGAAAATCAATATCAATTAGAGGAATTAGGTGCTACAACACAAGGAAGAGCACCACAATCCTTAAGATGTTGAATTTTATTACCAAAAGCCTTAAATTCATTAGTAGAGTGACCATTAATTCTATGATATGCACAAAATGAACTCTTGTAGTAAAATTTCTTTCATGTTCTTGGAGGGAGAGATATCAAATGATCTTGGAGGATTCTTGACAAGATACTCTCTTGATCAATGGTAAAGGATGTTCCTTTATTTTTGAACAAAGATATCTCTTGCTTGGTACAATATGTCATACTTACACAAGACTCTTTATATTGTGACATTTTATTCTCTCCTTGAAAGGAGGGAGTAAATCTAACAAACTCCAATCATTACTAAGACATGTCCTAGGAATGCTTTATGTGATGACATTAATACTAAGTGAAGACTTCTTTGTTTCTTTTATTTTTTTCAAAGTACAATAACCAAGACCACTAGTTTCTATCAATTTAGGATGCACTAATGCTAAATTTGGCCTAGAAGAATCCTTTGTAAGAGTGTTGATATTGATTGAAGGCTTGTTTGTTTCTTTCTAGGGACAATAACCAAGACCATTAGTTGCTTCTTGCATGTTAGGATCTATAGTGAGATGGATACCTTTTCCTCTAGCACCACATCCTTTTCCACTATAACCAAGTTGTTTCATAAGTTCATAACCTCTTCCATAAAGCTTTTTTATTTCTTTTGGATTCAGTGGTTTTTATTTGCTTCTTCTTCTAAAGTGGTTGAGGTGGATGCTTTCGAATTTTGTGTTGACATTACCACTTTTTCTTTCCCTTTTCAAGCTCTTTGTTTATGATCTTGTATTATCCCATGAATGTTGGTGTGAAATTTAAGGAACCCTAACCATATTCCAATAACTTAGTGACTTCATTAAAGTTCTTGTGTTCTTCTTCCATCATGACCTCCACTTTTTCATTTGGTATCAATGCTTTCAAGGGATCTTGTCCTTCTTTCTTAGAAATCAGACAAATTTTAGGTTTAGGATTGGCTTTGAGTGTTTAATTTTTTTTGTCATAGATGTACTCCATTTTACAATGAAGGGTAGAAGGCACCCCATTCATTGCATGAGTCCATGGCCTTCTTATGAGAATATTATATGAAATATTATGAGGCATATCATGGACAGAAGTTTTTAATAGAATTTTTCTAACTTTAATAGGTAATGTGATGACTCCAAGTGATTTTTTTCCTACGTTATGAAACCCATGAATAGATAAAAAATCAAGTTGAATTTGGATTTTTTCTACTTTAGTCTTATTAAGAAGTTTTATGCTACACACAATAAGGGCTAAGCCACTGTCAACAAGAGTTCTCTTTATCACTATTTGATTAACATGAGTTATTATCATGAAAGCTTCATTTTTTATTTTTCTCTTCTAATGAAGGTAACTCATCTTGGTAGAAAGTAATGCCTAAGTTGACTAGAGTTATGACTTGAATTTGGGCTGCCATATCATTTGGTTGTACACTAGGAGTAGGAACTTGTTGTAAATCACTTTGAAGCATGTTATGATAACTAGGTGAGGCTTGAATAAGTTCCCATAGGGATATCTTAGTGGGTGTATTCTTAAGTTTTTCAACAAGACCGTACTCCTTTCCACTATGTTAGGGTAAACAAGGAGCACTAGGTAAGATAGGTTGAGGAAATGGGATGGATGTTGGAGTTTCTTATCTTCGTTGTGGATTGTTCCTAGTGTTATATGTATGAGAAATGGTATTGTAACTCAGTTGCTATGAAAAATTATCATTATCAAGTTTCCTTTTAGGTGGTTCTAAGATAAGCATGGGTTTGTTTTGAACTTTTGGTTGTTGTGAGGGTGGATAAATTATAAGTTGAGGCTTAGGAGGTTCAATAATTAAAGGATTTGTAGGAGGTCTAAGAATTAGAGGACTCAAGGGAGTCCTAATGTTCATAACCTCACCAAACTTATCCTCATTTTCATGGTCTCTTAGCTTGAAGGAGAGTCTAATGTCACTTCATCATCTTCATCTAAGGAATCCACAACATTATTGTTTGAAAGAAATGTGTCAATGTTATCATTTTCTTCCACCATGATATCTTCCCTAGTAGGAGAGTTTTTAGGAGAGAAAAAAACTAGATGTTCATGACATTAAAAGGTTGGTTCTTCTAAAATAACTAAAACAAAGAAAAAGAGGTTCACCCAAATGGGGATTCACTAAATGGATGAACCTAATTTTCTTATGTTTTAGACTAGGGGTAAAATAGGTTTTGATGGGGCCCCAAAACCTAGTACATATGGTTTTGAAGGGATCCAAAACCCTATCCAAGGAAAGGAAGATGCAAGCAGTAAAAAATCAGCAAATAATCGATAGCCAAACAACAACAACCATCAGAGATGAGCAAGACAACTTAGTCAGAAAACTACAAACAAGAAGTGAAGGGTCCTTAAACCAAAATAACTAATTTTGACAACAGTAACCACCTAAAATGGTCAAGAAAAATAATAGCCAAACTGCGAAAAACCATCTACTTAGTAAGAACAACATTGAGCCCATAATAATCAAACTTCCCACCTCAATAGGGAAGCTAGAGAGAACAACAAAATTTTGATGACCATCCAAATCCATCCAAAACCATCCCACATGTAAAGCTAACCCAAACACCTCCTCAATAAGATAGGGCACCCCTCTAATGGAGAGAAAGAAAAAGAAAGCCTTACCATCAAATCCAACCTTGACCTACAAACATGAGTTCCACCTCAATAGAAGCATATGGTAAAGAAGAGAACTTCATGTCAAGTATATAGTAACAAACTCCACCTCAAAAGGAGAGGGCTCCACCTTAGAAGGAATAGTCTTCACCTCCATAGAAGACAACATCTATAGATCCTAGAAAAAACAAATAACACTGATAGAAAGGATAGTCATAGCCTCCTTTGGCCTAGCAAGATACTGGAGCATGACAACATAAACAACCACAAACATTAAACAAAACCATGAATGAGCCTTTAGAATAAACCTTTGTATTAGGTCAACAACAACAACATCAAATTTCTTAAGAAGCATATACAGCTAGGTTTTCCAAATCAACCTTGAACTCCTCCCAACCAAAAACACACTGACATAAAAAGGGAAGAAAACTACCCTATAGAGACATTTAAAGAGAGGCCCAAAAGCCAAACCTCCTTCAAACAACAAAGGGGCCAAAGGAGACCAAATCCCAATATCCTCAAGAGCTTCAAAGACCACAAGGGAACCAACCTCGCCCCCTTAAATAAGATGACTAATTGGGTCAAAAGACATAACAAAAAAATCAACCCCAGCCAACAACCTCTAACAAGGATAAAGTGGCCCACCAACCAAACCAGACCCAAGGTATACAACAACAAAATAACAACCACTAGAAGTAGAAACCTTTAAGAAAAAAACATCCTAAAACCTAAGTAAGATCTTGAGCAGAAGGGAAAAGATCCATTGAACTAGTTGAAAAAGAGATATAGAATACCAAACCTCACCCAATCATCTAACCACAAATATTGTAGCCTAGACAGAGAGATGAAAAGTAAGAAAATCCTTCTCAACACCAATAGGTTCATGAGAACATCATAAAACATATGGAAGGACACCCCAAAAAAGTAACAGGGAAAAAGTTGAAAGCACTCTAGAAGAGCTTTCTCTCGAGAAGAAATAGAGCCTCAAAAACTCCAGATGACTCCCCAATCACAGATCAAGGGGACCAAAGAACACCCAATCCATTCCCACTACAAAACCCACACCAAGAGAACTTCATGTAGAAAGAGGCTAGCTCCAAGAATAGTGAAGCCTACTAGAAAATCCTCAAGCTAGGAGCAATCGCAAAACAACCAAACAACATAGAAGCCTCAAAGAAATGCCTACCTGATAGAAGAAACAAACCTCAACCAGGACAATAGATACAAAAGAAAATGACCTCAATAGTATGAACTCATTGCCAACTACATCCCCATACTCGCCCTCCTCTCCATCAACAAATATTGAGCAACCTATGCTACATTATTTCCCGCTCGAGCCAACCATTGTTTTGATTTTTGAATTCACCTAAAAAATGAGCATCTCCCTCCACCGACGTAGCCAAGACACCAATGGAGGAAACCTAGCTACGAAAGCCCCATCCTCATCATTAGAATCATCCTCCTTGTTTTCTCTAGTGCCCTCATATTTCAAACCTGCAGAACCTTGACTATTCCCGCTCATAGCTCAACACCTCTCCATCTCAATCTTACTTTAATTTTTCTTATGTTTGGATAAAAAACAATAAAAAATCAATCCTAACTATTATAAAAAAGGTAGGTTTTAAGATTTAGAAACAATGTGTACCTTGCTAAAAAGGTGTTTTTTCAGGGGTCAGTAGGGAATCATTCATGTAGTGGCGAATTGGTCCTGCTAGGGTTCTAGAAAAATGATTTCTTGGCTTTGTTCTTCAATTTCTACACTCCTAGCTCCTAGGTGATCAACTCCCAAAAGTTGGAAATAAATTTTGTAGCTTCATTTTTGTGATCTTGCAAGATGGATCACAACTTTTCCAACTTTTCAATCTTGACAACTTTGCAACTTTTATTCTCCACTTGATCTTCAATCCAAAACCTACAATCACACATCAAGAGAGAAGAATTTTTTTTTGGTTAGGGAATAGGGGTTTTCCTTGGTCAAACCCCCTTTTGGTAATAAAACCTTATGATGAAACTGCTAGGTCTCAAAAATGTAGGTTTTGAAACTTAAGAGGGTTCCAGTCTCTTAGTACATTTTTGGCTAATGAACGAGGCATATATGATTGATCACCCCTTGCTCTTTAGGCTTTGCTAGACCTAGGCAGGTGTACCTGAATGATAAGGAATATTTGAAAGTCTAAAATGGTTTCTAACTTGGGTAATCTACTCAAAATGGCACATGGGTGTGAAGTAGATTCAAGGCTAATGACTAGTTCCTACTAAAAATGTCTTTGAGAGTAAGGTGTACAAGTAGAGTTTGCATAAAATGTTCTAAGAAAAACTAGTACCTAATCCTATTGGGTGAATGGAGTCATGATATGGATGATGATGATGGAGATAGATGTGTAGGATAGGTGGTTCTAATTTTTAGCTTAACTCTAACTTTTTGGGTACTTGGAATGTTTACACCTTGTACAAATGTGTAGGTCAGTAAGCTACTATACTCTTCTTTTGTAATCACAGTGATATTCTACTAAATTACTATGATCTCATGAAAGTATTTTTAATTCTTAACTCAAGGGAAACCAATAAAAATAAATAATTTAAGAGGATTTTAATCCTTGGTAGGAACCAAATAAACTAAATTATCTAAAAGGAGTTTTAATTCACCTTAGCTAGATCCCAGTCATGGGTATGTGTAGGATCATGATGGGCCAAAAAGTGGTGATATGATGAGTATGTGGTTGGTGAATTTTTTTTATCCAAAATTGATGAAACAAAAAGGGTTTTTAAAGGAGATTCTCAGCTTTCCACCAATATAAATTATGCTTTGCTTTGAATTTAATAAATAATTATTATTCATTTTCCATTTGAATTATGACTAAAGTCCTGATTGATAGGCTGATTGAAAAACATCTAGAGCTTTCAAACGGTATGACAATTTTTGAATCTAAAACATGTGTCACATTCTATGCTTCAAATACTATAGTATTTAAAAAACAAAAATTGAATTTCATGAAGTTTTGATCAAGTTAAGGTGGTTAGACATACAATTATATTTTTTAAAAGTAGTAATAAAAAATTCATAATTAATTATTTACTTGGAAAAAAATTATAAAAAAATATGCATCACATCCATACATGAGTCCTCTACTTATATCTAAAATATTATAAAAAATAATTATCATTTTATTGTGGTTAGGGTGGTTAGACAGACACCTACTTAGTTTTTCCCTAAAATTTAAGTACTATTGCATTTAAATTTCAAATTTTCACCAAATAGATTTTTTTAAAAGAATAAACCTAGTAGTTTAGAAACTACATTCAATTTGCTATAGATTCTATTCTTACATATTTTTGAAATAATATAGATAACTTATTCAAATTTTTACGTAAAGTTTCCTAACTGTGATGTTTTTGAATTTTTTGCCACTTAAGGGCCTATTTTTTCCATGATGATCCTGCACATACCCTCATGACAACCACACAACAACAACAAATGTGTTTTGACAGATTGTGTAAATTTGAATAACTTAGAAGAACCACTTTGGAGACAAAACAGTAACATATAAGCATTAAAATTGACACAATAGTTGAACACTGAAAGAAGATTACCAATTAAGAACAATCTTCTCCATTATTGTGTCAAAAGATGTACATTATTAGCAGAAATTTTTTGAAATCTAGAAATGGATGGATGGAATATGATATGCAAAATCTGCTGCTACTGATGGTGGCGAGAATGCAAATCCTAAATATAATGATGATGATCCCAATATCAGGCCTTGATTTCCCTTTTCATAGAATGCTTTGGGCCTGTTCACAAAGAGTCACATCAGCTGAAAATTGAATGATTAACCTTAAGTAATCTTAACACAAAGACTTGATACAGTAACTAATTGTTAGATGCATCACAACCACAAAGTTTTTTTTTTTCATCCTTAAGCTGTGTGATGAATAGATTGATCCTTGGTAGCTGCTTGATATATCCCTTTTCTACATTCTTCATTAGCCGTAAATTGGTAAAAAATCACTTGATCATATTGAGGAAACCCTAATTTTTTTCCTGAGATGTCATTTGTTTCTTCAAAATGTCTTTGATAACCACTTTTTAGGTTCTCTCTTTGATCTCGTAGAGTCTCATCGACATTTGTACCTAAATCCTTTGCCCGTTCTATGTTTACTTGACATTGGGATGTCGAAGAAACCAAATAGCATCTCCTACTGTGGTGTAGGAGCACCTTTGGTCAACAATGGTCAAGCAAGGTTGATGTTAAGTAATATTTAGGATTTGATGTGTTTTGAGTCTTAATAAGTTTAAATGAGACCATACTTTATGTACTTGATCAACCTTGAGGTCTTTTGAGTCCATGTTGTAGATGTTGCAAAATCATGTTGAAGAATTGTCAAGATTGACAAAAGATGTTAAGGTGTGTGAAATGTTAATTTTCTTGTGTAGGGTCATGTTTTAGGGTTAAATAAGGTCTAAATAGACCATCTTCAATTTTTTAGGTAATTACACAGTCAAAAAGTTGCAAGAAGTTATAAATGTTGTCAAGTACAAAATTGTCAAAAATGCAACAATTAAGCATATGAAAGGTCAAAGATTTTAAAAGATAGTTATAGGAATTGGGTTAGTTGGTATTTGAATGGAAAATTTATAAAACTCCTCTCCAAGGCTTGAAAAAATTTGTTGAAGTTTTGTAATTAAGAATTCCAATCAGAAAACAACATTTTTCTGATAATTCTCTATGTTTTTTGAACTTTGCTCATTTTGTACTGCCCATAAATTTTTTATAATGCATTGAAATCTATTGAATTTTATAGTGGCATGTTCTAACTCTCATTTGAATCTAGGTTGAAGGTCTTTCATCAAGATTTGGAGGAGTTCTCTATAATTTTCTGAAAACTTCCTGTTAAAGGCCAGTGTAGGGTTTGATAGAAGTTAAATGATGTAATGGTCATTCCACCTACTGTCTTGATTTTTTTCTTGGTGGAATGACTTATTTGATAGTAGGGTAGGTGTTTCTATGTTTTTGAAGGCAGGGAAGTTAAGTTGTCCAATTTGGGATGATGCCCTAGGGCTTGGTAGAGCATTTTTCATGTGAAGATGAGATACTAAAGAAGGGTTTTGGTGAATTGTTGATGGAATTGAATTTGAATTTGCAAAGGTCTTGTGAAATTTTCTAGACCATTTAGAGTGTGTTAAAAGAAAATTTGGGATTCTATATTCCCAAGAGTTGTGAGATTGAATAAACCCTTGGTATTTGGTATGTAGAGTGAGGGTTTCATGGATCAAAGTTATAGAAGGATTGAACCCAAGAAATAATAGTGGAATATCTTGTTTTGATGCACAATTTATGACTTTAAATTGATTTTGAGTGGTTATTGGGTGTTTGGGAAGTACTTTCTTTGTAAAATAGGGCTAATTAAGTAGCTTAAAGGTAGGGAAAACTATTTGTTTTCAATTTTGTGTCAAAGAACCCTTATAGAATCTATTGGGAAGTTGTGGTAGAACTTTTTGTGAGTCTTAGAAGGTATTTGATTGGCCTTTGTATGGTTTTCTCCTAAAGATATATCCAAGTGTTTGTTTTTGAATGCTATAAGCCTTAGTGTGTGTGTTTGAGACAAGTTGGGTGAATAGAGTTACAGGGGTTGTTTTCCTTGATTGAGATTGATCACTTTGGGTTGGATAGAGAGTCTTAACCACCTTGATTGCATCAGGTGGTATCAAATCTCAATTATTAGATCTCTTGTTGGTGATTTGGTTGGATTTTGCAAGTTGGAAGGTGAAGAGGAAATATTTTCAAGATTCCTCCTAAAGGAAGCATAGATGCAAGAAAGATGGATGAGCAGGCTAAATAAATAGAGGCCTTAAAAAGAGAGATGGCTGCATTAAAATCTAAAATTGGAGTGGATGTGGATGAAAGTGATACTAAAGAAGAAGAGACTTCTAGTGAAGAGGAAGAGATGAATCCAAAGGATGTGAGGATGATGAATTTTTTGAAGAGTGGTGGAAAAAAAAAATGGATGTGCCTATGTACAAAGGTAAACTAGATGGTGAAGAGCTCTTGGATTGGATAGGAGCCATGGAAAACTACTTTGACAGTGAGGAGATTGATGAAGAACACAAAGTCAAGAAGGCCAAAAAAAAATTGAAAGGACATGTTTTGTTATGGTGGAAATTTGTGCAAGACAAAAGGCAGAGAAAGGGAAAGAACAAGATCACTTCTTGGGAGAGAATGAAGACAAAACTGAAAGTTAAGTTCCTTCCTTATGATTATAATGTTCAATTACTTAAAAGATAACAAAATCTTAGGAAAAAAGAACAAGATGTGCAAGCATACACCGAGGAATTATATAGGCTAAGTATAAGAACGAAGCATGAGGAGGATGAGGAAGAAAGAGTAGCTAGATATCTCAATGGCCTATGGTATAATATTCAAGATGAAATCAGTTTGTTGGCACCAAAAATAGTGGAAAAATGTTTTCAAATGGCAATAAGAGTAGAAGAAAAACTCAAGAGGAGACAAGAGAAGGAAACATGAGGAAGAGGCAGTACTTCTAGGGGTAGAGGTACATTTTCAACACCAAGATAGTCCAAAGAAGATCTTGAAGATGCTAATAAGAGTAAAGAACAAGAACCTAAATTGAGAGGTGGATGGAGAGGTGGAAGAGAAAGCTTTAGGAAAAGAAGAGATTCTAATGAGTTTTTAGGCAAGTGTTACAAATGTGGTGAGTTTGGTCACCCTTTTTTCAAGTATCCAGAGAGGATTGGAACCACATCAGGTGGAGGAGAAAGAAAACTTGATAGGAGAGCCCAAATTGTTTATGAAGATGAAGCTGAAATTTCAAACTCCAATACTCTTTGTGCTACTCTTGAAGTAGGTGAGATGTTGATGATGAGAAGACAAATCTTTAAGACATCCATAGAGAGAGAGAAAATTCAAAGAAGATATTTGTTTATGACAGCTTGTAGATGAAAAAATAAGGTATGTAAAGTGATTATTGATTTTGGATACACTGATAATATGGTGTCTAGTGATAAGTTAGACAAATTGGATTTGCAAAGGGTGCCTAGAGAAAGGCCATACAAAGTCTCTTGGGTTAGTGAAACAGCTACAGTTGAATTTCAAATTGGTCAATATACAAATAAAGTTGTTTGTGATATTCTACCTATGAGTTGTTGCCATGTTTTGCTTGGGAGACCCTGGCAGTTTGATAGGTCTATAGTTTATCATGGAAGGAAAAATACATATAGCATTGAAAAGGATGGGAAGACATTTATCCTAACTCCATTGGTTGAGGAGACAAAAGGAAAAGGTGAAATCATCATGATTGGGAGAAAGGAATATGTAAATGTTGATGAGGACAAGAATAAGGGATTGGAATCCAATGTAAGGAATGACAGAGTGAAGGTAATGGATAGAGGAAAACAAAACAATGTACAGTCAAATGTGAAGGAGAATGTTTCCATGTGGAAAAAGAAAGTGGATGAGAAAGTGTCTCAAACTTATACATAGTAGATTAAAGGTGATAAGTATGTGGAAAGGAAAGAAGTAGGTGATGGAATACTTGCTGGGACAGTTATGTGCCCTGTAGCGGTGAGTATAGAGAAGAGGCAGTCAGTTGATGTTGGTGCAAAGGTTTGCAAGGTTGTTAGGATAGTGAACAAATTGGTTGTAGGTCTAACAAAGACTGGTAAATGTGATGGTACAGAAGTTTATGGGGCTAACATTGAGAAATTTGTACATAAAGAGGCTAGTGGATAGGGATCTATGGATAAAGAGAAAATGCAAGTGATGGCAGTTGGTGAAAGCTTGTGTGTAGATATAAAGGAAGATGTGATAACAAAGTTTGACGATGGAAAAGTGGAAAAACACCCCATAGTATAGTATGACAAAGTGAAGCAAGTTTCAAGAGAGGAAAAGAACAAAGATGTTAAGGACAATATCAATCAAGGAAAAAGGGAACCTAATGGAATAATGCAAGAAAATCAGAGGCATGAAGAGTACAAAGGAGGACAAGTCACATTAATCTTTCTAAGAGACTTGGAAAAATTCAATGTTGGGATGTATGGTGCAGATCACCTTTGGTCAACAATGGTAAAGAAAGGTTGATATTAAGTAAGCTTTAGGATTTTATGTGTTTTGAGTCTTAATAAGGTTTAATGAGACCATACTTGATGTAATTGATCAACCATGAGGTCTTTTTAGTCCATGTTGTAGATGTTGCAAAATCATGTTGAAGAATTTTCAAGATTGACAAAAGATGTTAAGGTGTGTGGAATGCTAATTTTCTTGTGTAGGGTCATCTTTTAGGGTTAAATAGGGTCTAAATATACCATATTTAATGCTTTAGGTAATTAGGGAGTCAAAAAGTTTCAAAAATATGTAAATGTTGTTAAGTACAAAATTATAAAAAATGCAACAATTAGGAATATGAAAGGTCAAGGATTTTAAAAGATAGTTATAGGCATTGGTTTAGTTGAGATTTGAATGGAAAATGTATAAAAATCCTCTCCAAGGCTTGAAAAATTTTGTTTAAGTTTTGTATTGAATAATTCCAATTAGAAAACTTTTTTCTACTAATTCTTTGTGTTTTTTGAACTTTGCTCATTCTGTACGGCCTATATAGTCTTTATAATGCATTGAAATTTATTGGATTTTATAGTGGCATGTTCTAACTCTCATTTGAATCCAAGTTGAAGGTCTTTCATCAAGATTTGGAGGAGTTCTCTATAATTTTATAAAAACTTCCTATTAAAGGCCAGTTTAGGGTTTGATAGAAGTTAAATGATGTAATGGTCATTCCACCTACTGTCTTGATCTGTTGCTTGGTGGAATGAATTATCTGATAGTAGCATAGGTTTTTCTATGTTTTTGAAGGTAGGGAAGTTAAGTTTTCCAATTTGGGATGATGCCCTAGGGCTTGGTAGAGCATTTTTCATGTGAAAATGAGATACTAAAGAAGGGTTTTGGTGAATTGTTGATGGAATTGAATTTGTGAAGATATTGTGAGTTTTTCTAGACCATTTAGAGTCTTTTGGATGCAATTTTTGGTTTCTATAAGCCCAAGAGTTGTGAGATTGAATAAACCCTTGGTATTTGGCATGTAGAGTGAGGGTTTCATGGATTAGAGTTATAGAAGGCTTGAACCCAAGAAATAATAGTGGAATATATTATTTTGAGGCACAATTTATGACTGTAAATTGAGTTTGAGTGGTTATTAGGTGTTTGGGAAGTAGTTCTTTTGTAAAAGAGGGCTAATTGAGTAGCCTAAAGGTAGGGAAGACTATTGGTTTTCAATTTTGTGTCAAAGAACCCTTATAGAATCTATTGGGAAGTTTTGGTAGGACTTGTTGTGAGTCTTAGAATGTATTTGATTGGCCTTTGAAGTCTACAAGCCTTAGTGTGAGTGTTTGAGACAATTTAGGTGAATAGAGTTACAAGGGTTGTTTTCATTGATCGAGATTGATCACTTTGGGTTGGATAGAGAGTCTTAACCACCTTGATTGCATCATACTAATGATCCTATTTCTCATTGACATACCCAAGCTCCATGTTTCAATAGTATTTGAATGAGTTGACCTTTTGTGACATTGAAATGTTGGAGATACATTTGATAATCTCTCATTGGTACCTCTTTGTCTCATCAAAAATGCTTCTCATTGTTGTGTTCCCATTGTTGAAGAGACATTTGTAAATCTCTATTGGACAGGTCCATGTCTCCTCAATGAAAATTTCTCATATGTGCTGGTAGTTCCTTCAAGATTCCTATTGACTGTGCTTACCTGTGTGAGCTTCATCAACAATTTCTTTTATTTTATAACTTCTTCCTGATATCCGAGATGACTTTCCTTTTCCTAAAAATATTTCATTATTCTTTGAGTGTTGGTGATACCATGTCTTGTCGAAGAGACATTTAAGACTCTCACTCTAACGTTTTTATGTCTCATTGATGTTGTCATCAGAACCTTGTGAATTTTTTTAAAGAAACATGTGAGCTTCTCTATTTGAAATGTATGGGTCTCCTTGATATTCCCATCGACATGTGTTGATCATGTCTAAGAGACATTTGTGAATCTCTCGCCAATAAGGGAATGTCTTGGTGACATGCCTTGTATTGTCGAGGGAGGACACTTTAGGAATAGAAAATATTTATTTATTTCAAAATGGTAGTTTGAGATTCTATCTTATGAACATGGGTAGGTTAATGGACTATATACATTGGGGGATTTTTTATTTTTTATGCCAAATACAATGAAATTTCAAGGGTAATGGGGCTTATGATGGAGATGAAGTATGAAATGGATGATGAAGGCATATGAAAACCAAGGTGTAATTTTTTTCTCCAACAATGGCTCTGCTTGGGGATGTATGCCCCTTGTGGGCATAGCGAGAATCTAGGTCTCTGGGAGAATAGACAAAATGCCTTAGTAGAATCAAACTCCTTTTTTTCCTTGAATTGGTATGATTTGAAAAATCACACCACAACTAATGGATAAAGTCCACCCAAAAATAAAGGCCTTTACTTTCCTCTATCATATACCTTATTTTGGTTTGGGCCCATCAAGTTCCTTTTGAAAAATTTCATGCAATCTACCATGTTGTACCTATTTTCATTGGGAGGTTTCAAAATAACTCCACCTTCATTGTTGCTATTATTTCCTTGTATATTCTACAGTTCAAAATTAGGCATAACTTGAAAACTCATTCCCCATTCATCACACAAGTGAATTTCATCCTCAATGCAACATTTTCTATCATTGTGATCACTATCATGCATAATCGAATGATCCCCTAGTTGACCTAAAAACTAAGAATACTCACTATTCACCATATAACTGAGATTATATGGTCTGATTTTATCATAAGTTTGCATAGAAAATTCAAAATAATCATGTGGCCATTGATGGAAACTAGAAAAATAATTATTCTCTTTCATGTTGCTCATTCCATCATCTAAATGCTTCTCACATGGGTCTGAGAAATCTGTCATATCAATATCTTCTAAGATATTCAGATCTAAAACACTTTCCATTTCTTCTATGTTACTAATAACAAATTTCTGACCCATATAGTCATCATTATGCACATTTAAATCAATCAATGTTCAGCATTCCTCATATATGACATGCAAAACAATTTCATTCTCAAAGATATCCAATTCTAATTTATATAACTCCTCTTGAATAGGGATGGACATAGAATCTTGATCAGCTCCAAGAATTTTCTCATCGTTCTCACACAAAGTGCTTTCACTATTAAAGAAAATGCATAATGGACATGAAAATTCCAAATCATTCCCATGTGTATATCTCTAATATTCCATTTTCAATAAATCTAAAATTTACTCACTGTTGAGTGAACACACTTCTTCTTCCATATCTTCCATTGCTTCTTCCTCTTGATCTCCACAAGAGCTACAAGCATCACTTTGTTTTGAATCAATATCCATAGGGCTAGCATAAAAATATGGATTTTTGATGGATTCTTCTTAACATGAACTGTTCTCATAGTCATAATTTGATATACAAGAGAATCCTTCTTGAACCAACAATTTTGTGGTTTTATGTACTTCTCTTATACTCTTAGGATCTTTCACCTAAAAGGAAAGAGATAAAACCCAAAATTGAAGTGGTTCACTCAAATAGAGGATTGTATGATGTTATTAAGACTAAATTAAATGATGTAATTGCCTAATTATTAATGCAAGACTAATGTAATATTCAATGTTTGAAAACATAGTGAGGTATGTAGAAAATGCAATAGAAATAAAAAATAATGCAGATAGAATTGAACAAGGTTAAACAGAGTGTACTTGGGAATTGGATGATGAATTTGGAATGCTCTGAAATTTGGCAAATCAATGTAAATCACCAATGGGACTCATTTTCCATTGATGGCGAATCAATCCTGATTTTGACAAAAACACCTAAAAACTGCTTTCTGACTATCAGGAACTGGAATCTGACAAAATCACCTTTTTCAACCTTAAGGTGGGACTCATTTGAAATTGATGGAAAAATTTTCCTCCAAAAATGTATGAAATCAAAGGTCAATTTTGTAGCTCCAGATCTGCACTTGTCTTCTTGTTAGGTTGACGGAGTCAAATCTGCAGAAAATGGACCATAGGTTGTCTCCAAACTTGGAATAGGGTTTAGTTGACTTGAAACACTTTTTTGACTTGTTGACCAAATTTCAACACCTAATTTCTTGAAAAATATGCATACAAAAGTCTACAAACACACATGCAAAAGGGGAAAAATGGTTAAGGGTTAGAGTATAGGGATTTTCCTTGGTCAAATCTTACTTTGGTAATCAAACCCTTAATGAAGAAATGGAATGAAATGAGAAAGGAATGATGAATAAACAACATGAAAATGTCCTAAACTCACCATCACCTTGTTGAAGAAATCTGAAGATATGTCAATGGCTGCTCCACGATGCTTGATAAGTGCTTGATTGAATGATGCAAAGTGCTTGAATGCTAATTGATGTAGAATGAGTGAATGCAAGTGAACGAGGGTTGAAATGGATATAAAAAAACTTATTTATACACACTTATTCCCTAATAACCCAATAATACATCATCACAAGTTGACATAAGGTATTTTTAAATAAAAACCCGAAAGGAAATTTGAACTATTTTGAATTTGGAGCCAAAAGGGATTCACCACCCATGGCGAATGGGTCCCACTCTAGGCTTGTAAGTGAGTGTCAAGAATTAAGTCACATTTAATGTTATTTGTCATGTTTACATTCAAAAATACACTTAATTATGTCTTATGAGTGCATAAAGGGATCAAATAAAGTATAAGAAAGGTGCAAATAGTAGCCTAGAAAAGCATGAAATCTTGTTACAAGACTTTACAACACTTTAAAATAGGACTTGATAAGTGGTGAAAAGGTGATTTTTTAGGTGAATTAAGTCACATTTAATGTTATTTGTTAGGTTTACATTCAAAAATACACTTAATTATGTCTTATGAGAGCATAAAGGGATCAAATAAAGTATAATAAAGGTGTAAATAGTGAAATTAAACCTAGAAAAGCATGAAATCTTGTTACAAGACTTTACAACACTTTAAAATATGACTTGATAAGTGGTGAAAAGGTGATTTTTCGGTGAAATGTAATGAGAAGAGCCTAGAAAAGTGTAGAAATGTGTTAAAACACTTCACAACACCTTCACAAGACATAATAATTTGAATTTTAAGGACCTAATGTGAATGCATAAGTTACATTGCAACATTAAATCAAAGAAAGACAAGTCAAAATATCATAGGAGAAAGACCTAAAAGAGCATGAAAATGTCAATGATCCATTTTTCTATAGTACACTTCTATATCTCCATCTTCTTCATCATTCAGATTGTCATAACAACTACTTTCACTTGCATACCCATCCTTTATGGACTGATCATAGTCATTGCCTTCTTCATTGTTGTAGAACACACTATCCTTTTTTGTTTCAACTTCTAATTCAGTAGTGTCACTACTATGACAATGCATAAATGGTTGTACTTCCATTGTTTGATCTTGAAATGTACTTAGATTATTATGTATACCATTGTATGATGTGCATGCTTATTTTTCATTAATTATGTCATCATAGTATCTAGTTATTAATGGATGTGTCATTTTTTCACTGTCAAGTAGGATTTCTTCTTCATTTCCCTTTGTAATGCCATAGAATTGCACCTAAAGGAAATTCCACATTTTTTCACTTTATCCTAGCATTTATGACACCTTAGAGAATTAATGAAAAAAATCCCATGATTATAAATCTTGCAATTTCAACTCCATGTGGACTAATGGCAGAGTAACAGAAGCTAGTTGACACATTTCCCAAAAATCTAGGCTTTGGACTCCTGCGTGATGCACAGACATCTACATAGTGTGTTAGCATCTTAGTGGTTTTCTGAGTTTGAAATGGGGAATCTTAAATATTGACTCTCATGACACATGTCCTAGCCATTAGATTCAGGTGTAATGACTCTTTATAACCCTTGCATGCAACAAAAATCCATCCTTGACTCTCATCTAGGGTTCAAGACATTCAAAAAAGCTCTCTCTACACTTTCATTCCTGAGTTCTCTTCATTTCTTGATAGCAACACTCTTACAAGTGAATCCATGCTATACTAAGGTCCTTCAAACAACTACAACACTCAAGATCACACTTAGTGGTCTATCTATGCACTATGAAGAAGGTCTAGGCCCATGGGTAAAGCTTTCTCTATCCCTCTTTTACTCTCTTCTCCTACTTGTTCTTTTGCTACTTCGTGGTGCAGGTTCTACTCTTGAAGTAGGTTTTTCTTTCACCACACTTTATTTACTTCATTTACACTCCTTCCCAACTTAGTTGTCTATGGAGGTGGGAACACTAAAACAAGGGTCTAACTGAGGAAGACCCATATATAGCCCCAACCTTTTTTCCTTGTTCTTCTATGTGTAGGTTGTAAAGTGGAGCTTGGAGTGAAGACTCAAACATCTAGTGGAAGGTAAGTTTTTCTCCAAGTTCTCCTTGCACTTTGTTCTAAGTGTTTTCCTTCTATCGGGTTATTTCATCTAGTACACCTCTAACTTGAGCCAGTAAGTGAAACCTTGTCCTTCCCACTCAATTTCTTGATCTTTCTATTACTTAGGATGCTAACACACTATTTGGTTGACAGTGCACCACACTAGCATCCTGAACCCACACTTTTATCTTTTGGTCGAGAGCTCCTCTGTCTGAGGCAAGAATCTAGAAGTTTCAATCTCTTGGATTATTAAGTAGTTTCCTATAAAAGTCAATGCATAGCCATCTCTTTCACAATTCCTTCATGTTGAGGTGGATAAGGATACTTTGTTCCCTATTGATCTCTTGAGAATGAAGAGACTCATGTGTAGCGAATCCCTCTTATCTCACATTTTGGTGAAACTGACGTGAAGTATGTTAGATCTATTCTTACAATGTTTTTACATTTATGATAATTCCTTCTCTAAGGAATATTTTGATATGCTAGATGATGCTCTAGATGACTTCTTAGAAGTGTCCTCCCATATCTATAAATCTCCCAAAAAAGCTTCCCCTTCCCTAGTTGAGGAGTCAGTAAATGTAGTAGTGGTCTTTGTGGCTCCATCGAGCCCTAAGAAACCTATCATTTACTTGACCTTGGCTAACCCCTCTTCGAGGGAGGATTATTCTATCTATGGGATCTCATGTCATAGTAATTCATTGGACCTATATTCAAGGTTCATGAAAGCTACATATTTTCCTTCATACAATGTTGTTGGGTAGACATATAACACAAGAAGAAAGAAACATAGCTTGGATCAAAAACCTTATGTTCCTACATCTCAACCTACTCAAGATCCTACTTCTTTACCACCTTCTTAACCAAGCCTTTCTACAACACCTAAACCTACGATCAAAGCACGAGGTGATTATGATCTTGTTGAGTAGATTCATATTACTCCGACTAAGATATCACTTTGGGATTTTCTTAATATCACTTTGGTTTATCAAGAGATGCTTTTGGAAGCCTTGCAAAAGATTCTCTTTCCTACCTCCACTAGACCCATGAATGTTAATGCATTTCTGGCTCATATTCAAGTAGATCTATTGGATATTACATTCCATTTGCAAGAACTTCACCTCTAGATGTGTAGAAGCAAGCAGATCCCTTGATTATAATTAATGTTAATAATGTTGGTATTAGGCGTACTCTCGTTGAAACTAGTTTGGCTCTCAACTTTTGTAGTATCAACCTATTACCTAATATTAAAGTTGATTCATCTTCTTTCGTAGCTCATCCTTGTATATTCACAGGTTTGATAATGTTTTCCATCAAGCTTTGGGCATGATAATATTGCCTTTTTAGCTAGGTCTCGTTACCTTACCTACCTTGGTCTATGTGATGCCTAACCCTTTACCTTACAATATTCTCTTCGAGAAGCCCTAGATTCATGCTATGGATGTTGTAACCTCTACTTTCCACTGTTCCTTAAAATTCATCACAAAAAATTGGGTGGCTACAGTTAAAGCAGATCCAAAAGTTGTTCACCTTTATGAACTAGTGGCTTCCAGTCATGCTTCAGTCATATCCACTCTCAAGAATTTTATTCCATCCTTAACCACTGATCCTATGGCATGTTCTTCATCGATACCCTCTATGGAAGTTGTCCCCGAAGAGAGTATTGTTAAAGATGAACCATTTAAAGAAAAAGATCCTAAGTCTCCAATGTCTTCCCCTTCTCCTTCTCAATCGAATTCTTTCCTTAGTGATGATTGGGGCTCCTTGGAATTTTCTGAATTCTTTATCACATAATATAAGGAAAACCCCTCTTGCATAGAGTTTTTGTAGACTTCTAATGTAGAGAAGGATGATACTCCCATTGAGAAAGAGGAGTGTGACCCTATTTAAAAGACCACTCCTTCATCTACTAAAGAGGGTAATCCCACTCCCATAAAGGAGGTTAATGTTTGTGAACCTAGTGAAGAAGGTGGGAGTGCTCTCATGGAGACATTTCACATTCATTGGTGGAATGAAACACTCTATGTAGAGCCACCACCTCCTAAAGCTTTTGAAGCTCATTACGGTTTTGGATATGAGCTTGCTTCTCAAAATGCTTATGGTTAGAAAGGCCTAGGGTGTACTGAGCAAGAAATATAGGTCCCTATCTAGTTCAAGTCGCACAAGCTCTATTTGAGTTTGGGATGCTCAATCGAACAATCTAAGTAGAAACCTTGGTGGAGTGTTAACATGATTTCAGTTGAACCTCTAAACTTAGTCCATCCTAAATTGATATAGGAAAGGGAGTAGGCCAAGAAAATCCCTTTAGATTTCTTCTTTGTAGATGAAGCACTTGAGGAATTCCTAGGTGCCTATTCCCTGTTACCTCCTTTTCACCACAAGAGATGATTCTTGTATTGCTTTCACAAGAAAGAATACTTTTGAGAATCTATCTTGAGTATTGATGAGGAGGACCCTCTATGTAATGTTAATGACAATGTTCTAATATCCCATCCTGAAGATTGTACTTTCCTCCTTAAAGGAGACACTATTGAAATCTCTATCGGTCCTAAGTCCTTTGAAAAAGGTAATTAAGATTGGGAAGTGTCTTTCTTCTCAAGAAGGAGATGAAAATTTTGATCTCTTACATTCTCATTTGATATCTTCACTTGGACATATGAGGATGTGCCCGATATTGATGAGTCTATAGTGGTTCACAATATCATCTTATGTCCCAATGCTAAGCATGCTAAATAGGAAATCTGAAAGATTAATCCCAGGGTGGTGTTGATGGTTAAAACTAAGATAGAGAAGCTATTAAAAGTAGGCTTTATCTGTCCAACTGACTAGTTCCCTTGGATCTCGAATATCATTTCCATTAGTAAACCTAATGGCCATATTTGTATATGCATTGACTTCTGAGATCTTAATAAGGCTTCTCTTAAGGATGATTTTCTATTACCTAATATAGACATGATTATAAATTTAACTGTAGGCCATGCATTGTTATATTTTATGGATGGATTCTCAGGTTATAATCAAATATGTTTTAACACATAAAATCAGTACAAGATAGCCTTCACTAACCCTTGGGGTAACTTCTATTATGTGGTCATGCCCTTTTGGCTGAAAATTGTAGGAGAAACTTACTAATGAGCGATGACCCTAATATTTCATGATTTTATCCACAAAATCTTAGAAGACTATGTAGGCAGCATCTTGGCAAAGTCAATAACCTATCAAGATCATGTAAAGAACCTTCATCTTATCTTCGAAAGGCTTTTCCTCTATAAGATGAGACTTAATCCTCATAAGTGCATCTTTGGTGTAGATTCTGACAAGATTTTTAGATTTATAGTCTATCACCATCGAATCAAAGTCAACATGAATAAGATTGATGCCATTGTTAACATGCCTCTACCTAGAAATATTACAAATTTTGTAGGGGAAAATTCAGGCGATTCATAGATTTATATCTCAGTTGGTTGATTGTAACCTCCCTTTCACTCATTTATTGAAGAAGGATGTTTTCTTCATATGGGATGAAGAGTGCCAGAAAGCTTTTGAGTTGATCAAAGCCTATTTGGCCAATCCTCTTATATTGATATCAGTTATGCAAGATAGACCCTTTTTGCTAAACCTTGCAGCATCACCTTATACTTTGGCAACTTTGTTGGCTTAGTATAATGATGTTGGGAAAGAGAGAGCGGTCTAATACATTAGCCATGTCCTAGTTGATTATGAAACTCCTTATTCCTCCATGGAGGAACAATGCCTCACTCTTGTCTCTACTACACACAAGTTGAGACACTATCTTCTCCATGTTGAAACACATGTCATTGTAAAGATTGACCTTTTAAAGCATTTGTTCTCTAGTGTTGACCTTGTCGGTAGGTTAGCAAAATGGGTTATGTTGCTTTTTGAGTTTGATATAAAGTTCGTTACTTAGAATCAATAAAGGGCCAAGCAATTGTTGATCAATTGGTAGATGCTCCCTCATCTTGCTCCTTCCCAAGGTTGGATTTATTCCCTGATAATATTTTTCACAATTGATTATGATCTTTAATGGAAAATGTATTTTGATGAATCGAGATTTCAGACTGGTTCTGGAGTAGATGTGGTCTTAACATCGCTAATCATGAAGCTCTTATTTTTTTCTTGTGTGCCACAATTGCACTTAAGATAAAAAATATCCTCATACTAGGTGATTCTGAGCTTATTATGAAACAAATTATGGGGACCTATTAAGCAAAACAAGATAAGTTGTCTCAATATCGAGACCATGCTTTGACCTTGCTTGATCGGTTCTCCTCTTTCATGATAGACAACATCCCTAGAAGTGAGAATAGACATGTTGATGCCATGGCAAGCACTACTTCCTTGGTACCTTTGGAAGAGGATATAAAAGAATACCATTTCGTTGTTTAGACCTATGAACCTTGGTGGTTTCTGGTCAACCTAATTCTGAGGCCCTTGTGTGTTCTCACGTAGACTTAGGAGAATCATTCTCTAATAACTATAACTATTTAAAGACAGGAAAATTTCTTTATGATGCAACAAATAATGATCTCACTTGTATACAAAATCTTTCAGCATAGTATGTCATTTTATTTGATGTTCTCTATCAAAAATCTTATAACGACTTGCTTTTGTGATGCCTCACTAAAGTGGAGATACCCCTCACCCTTAAAGAAGGCCATTCAAGCTCTAGGGGTGGACACTTTGGAGGTAAATACCAGGTAAGGAAATTGATACACATGGGTGTAGCATAGATTTTTGGCACCCACTTGCTTTCTAGCTCTCCTAAGGTTTTTCACCTAGAAGGAGAAAGATGGGCCAAAAATGCTCATGTTACATTCAAATTCAATGCAATTTGGATAGAAAATATGCCTAGATATAATTATTGAATGTAAGAAATGAATGAGATTGATTAACTAATGAGTAGAAACTAAAGGATAGCAACTTGTTTGAAAACACATTATGTAATACAAAATACCTAAAAATGAATGGAAAACTGTAACAGAAATGAATCAGATTGAAAGTGTGCACTTGGAATCTTGAAGAAGACTGGAAATTGCTTCTAAAATACTATTGATGTTGATTTCAAGCTTGGAGGGACTCATTCGCCATTCTAGGTGAATCAGTCCCAGTTCTATCAAACTGTACCAGAGCCCATTTCTGACAAAAGGGTATCTAAAAATGTAAAAATCTAAAAAATGACCTTGGGATGGGACTCATTCACCACCCATGGTGAATGATTCCACTTTTTAATTTCATGATTTTCAAAGGTTTATTTTGAAGCTTCTGACCTGCACTTTGATGCCCTATAGGTTTCTGCTTCTGAAACTCTCATTTATATGTCTAAAAAATGAGATTTTGTTGATATTTTGACTTGTTGAATGAGGAGAAGACTTGCATAGCCATGTAAATTAATTATTAATCATTTCTAAGCTTCCAAGAGACCTAAATCTGAAAACACACAAGAAGAGAAGAAGAAATGGTGAATGTTAGGACACAGGGGTTTGCCTTGGTCAAACCCCATTTAGGTAATTAAACCAAAATGATGAAAGTAATGAGACATGCAATAATGGAATATATTACCTTGCCATGATGTTGATCTTGAAAGTTTGTAGCATAACATGTAAAATCTACCCTTGAATGTCCTTAGAAGCTTTCTCAATGACTTGTAGTGACAAAACCCTAAGTTGCTTGACTTGAGATGAAAGATTGGTGGATGAACATGTGAATTAAGTTAATGGATGAACAAATATAAAAATGAGTTTAGAGAGGTGATTTTATAGGAAATTTACCTTATTTTCCTATTAATTAGATCCCTAAGACCGACATGGAGAAAAATTAAACTTAAAACCTAATTTTTCCCACTCAAAACCCCAAAAATGGCTCAAATAGGACTCATTCGCCACTAATGGTGAATGGGTCCCACCTAGATGGGACTAATTCACTACTAATGGTGAATGGGTCCCACCAGGCCCATTTTTACTAGCTGGAATGTTGAGAAGTAAGAAAATTAGGCTTATATGATGACTATGTCAGTTATTTGATCAAATTATGCCTCGTGATGCACAATATTGGTTAATAGGGGCCTATTAGTGATGATGTAAATGTAAAATGGGGCTTGGGACACAAAATTCAATGTGAAAGTGTGATTAGATACACTTTACAATAGTAAAATGAGGTCCACATAGCCTAGGAAGGCACAAGAACCAATGTGAATGTGTGAGACACATTAAAACACTAGTTTAACATTAAGTTTAAGTTATAAGCCTTCTAGATTGATGTAATCATGTTATTAAATAGATTTTATAATGTTGAATTAGGGAGAAATACATTAATTAAGTCTAGAAAATTGTGAAAGTCCTTTACAATACTTTACAACACCTTTACAAGACGTTGTTAAAAGCATGTTATTGAATTTATAAGGGTCCAAGACCTAATGTGGATGCATAAAATTGCTCACAACACTAGATTAAGACCTCATTAAGTCCATTTTATCATGAATTAATCCCATGTCGAGCAAAGGGTCTTTTTTGCATGGCACATTTAGCCCCCACTTTAGTGAGAGGATGAACTATCTTCAAACTCACAATAAAGTAGACTTTCTAGAGAGATCCACATATATAAATGTGGATGAAAAAGAATGAAAAATATCAAAGAGGTGGCCAAGCCCACATGATCTAAGATCCTATGTCAAACCATCAAGATACAAAATCATGCAATGGCAAGAATGAGAAAAATGAAAAGGATTCATCAAACTTTGATTGTTTGTCCAGCTAGTTGTGGATCAAATATAGGCTTGTTTGTTTGGAAAAATAAATGTGTACTCACTCTGGGGCGACAAAATTCTTGGCTATTTGTTGGGTGAGAAAACCTAAAAATATACTCACTCTGGCACCACAAAAACTTTTGACTGTCTATGGGGTGAGAAATCCCAAAAGGTGAAATACATACGCTAGTTGATATGCACTCAAAAACACAAAGGTGGGTATGGGGAAAAGTCATGCCACTAGTTGGGCTTCCCATTCAACCATATCAAACTTATAACTCTGGTGCAGGAGCACCTAATCACCTAGTTGAAAATTTCCATGCTTGAAGGTCAAGGAAAGTCTTTGATGAGTTTCTAGGTTGGTATAAGAGTGTTTTGTGTTTTATTTAGGCTTAATAAGGTCTAAAAGGACCATTCATAATGTAATGAAAGAATCTCGAGTCATTTAGGATGAAATGCTAATCTTGCACTCAAAGTGTTCTTGTAACCTTTAATGGTAAATTTTTGAGTTTGTATAGGGAAATGAAAGATTTTAGTCTTGTGGAGATAATAAGGCTATTCCTAATCAATTTGTGTCATAAGATGCATGGTTAAGTGTTGTATAGGGTCATAAGGTGCAAAACTTGCAATACATTTATAAATGTGATAAATTGTGTAAAAGGATGTAATTAGGCCTCCAACAGTCATAGTGGTTTGAAATGTTGTTATAAAGTAGTTGGTTAGTAAAAAAAGGATGGGAGAAGCTATGTAAGGCCTCAATAAGGCTCAAAGAAAGTTAACAAGTTATTTTATTGAAGCATTCATAGGAAATAAAAATGTTATTTCTAAGTTTTCACTCTATTTTCTTGCTTTCTCTGAACTTTCTTGGGTCTGCTCAATATGTGCAGGTGTGTAAAGGCTCTAAATCTCTCTATATTTTGAAGATGTGAGTGTGGTCTAACAAAGGAAATTTATTTGAGAGTCTCAAGTTCATTTTTGTTGGAGTTCTGGGTAATATTTTGAAACAGCTTGTTCATATAGTTTATGGGCCTGATCTTGTGTAAGTGAATCCATAATGTCAGTCCAACTACTGTTCTAACTTGTTACTCAGTGGATTGACATTATTAATGTTAGGGTAGATGTTAGGATGTGTTGGAAATAAAAGGAAACAAGGTGTGTGGTTTGTATTGATTTCTTCTGATTAAACAAAGCATCTTTTCCATGTGAGATTGGAGGTTTGGTGTTGGGTTTTGAGAACTAATGATGCAATCAGGTTTGTAATGATGTGGAAGGTCTATGCAAACCTAGATACAGGTGTTTGGTACTATGGTTTAGTTTTTGAATCTTGAAATTGTGAAGATACAAAAAACTCTAGGGTTTTGGGTGTGTTTTGGAGGGTTTATTGGAGCAACACCCTAGAGGCCTTGAATATAGAAATAAATTATGAAATTTGAAGTTATGAGACATGGTTTTTGACTGTTTGACATGATTTTGTGAAGGGGAGGTTTTTGTGAGATAGTTTGTTTGTAAAATAGGGCTAATTCTAGTAGCCCTTCCACAAGTCAGTTTGGTGTTTCTCAACATTGTTGCAAAGAAACCTTGTGTGGTTTTGAAACTATATTAGGGTCTAAAAGGAGGCTTAGTTTATGTTGAGTTGGTCTTTTGGTGGCCTTCTCTAAAATATAATCCTGTTTGGTGAGATTTGGAGTCTATAGACTTGATGGTGTTAGTTGAATCAATATGGTTGAATTTGATTTCAAGGGTTGATGTTTTTATTGAAGTCTTATTACTTTTGAATCTTCTCCACCTTGGCTCTACATCATAGTGGTATCAGAGCATCAAGGATTAGATTGGTTTGCATTTTGCAGGTTGTGAAGAGAAAGGAATAAGTGAAGATTTTGGTGTTCAAAGATGCCTCCAAAGAACAAATATATGGATAAAGAGATGAAGGAAATGAAAGATAGACATGCTAGAGAATTCAGAGAGTTGGAGGAAAGAATCATATCCTTGGAGACAAAGAAGAGAAGGGATGTGGAAGAGAGCAAGTCAGATGAAAAGGAAGGTGATGAGTTTGAAGACATGGAAGAAGAACTTGATCCAGAGGACCAAAGAATTGCAAAGTTGGTGAAGGTAGTTAGGAATGACAAACCTAAGGTAAAAATTGATGTTCTTAAATATGGTGGAAGTTTAAATGATGAATAATTACTTGACTAGATTGCTACATTATATAACCATTTTGAATGTGATGAGGTTCTTGAGGAGCAAAGAGTAAGGATTGCAAAGACAAAGTTGCAAGGCCATGCTTTGGTATGGTTGGACTACTTTCAATCAAAGAGGAGGAAGAAAGGAAAGTCTAAAATCACCTCATGGGACAAGATGATATCAAAACTCAAAGGTAAATTCTTACCCAAGTATCATCAAGTTCAAATGTTTAAAAATTTGCAAAGCTTAAGGAAAAAGGAAATGGATATTAATTATTATACTAAGGAATTTTATAAATTAAGTTTAAGGTCTGGTCATCATGAGAATGAAGATGAAAAATTTGCAAGATATATGGGTGGTTTGAGATTAATCATAAAAGATGAATTGGTTTTGGCTAACCCTAGGAATGTAGAGGAATGTTATCAAATGACAATCAGGGTGAGGTAGAAAATGAAGAGAAGGAAAGAAAAAGAATTTAGAGGCAGAGGTAATGGATCAAGAGGAAGATGATCTATGCCTAATTCAAAGCCAAATATTGATAATCAATAAGATGCCATGAAATTTCAAGAGCAATCTAATTTTAGAGGTGGATGGAGAGCCACCAGAGGTAGATTTGGAGGAGGTAGGAGTTCCAATGTGTTTTTAGGTAGATATTACACTTGCAATGAATTTGGCCATCCATCCTACAAATTTCCTGAGAAGATTTTTGCTTCATCAAGTGGAAGTAAAGGTGATAAAAGGGTACAACTTCTGCAAGAGGAGGAAGAGGAGAGCACTGGTTCAATAAGCCTTCCTGCAAACCCTAAAGTTGGAGAGATTCTGGATCAACTGAAAATATGGTTTGATGTGAAATGGTGAACAAGTCAAAATTGAAAAGGATTCCTCATGAATCTCCTTACAAGGTATCTTGGCTAAGTGATGGTCAATCTTTGTTAGTAAATGAGCAGGCTATTGTAGATTTTCATATTGGTGATTATAAGGACAGTGTTATTTGTGACATTATTCCAATGGACTGCTGCCACATTCTCTTAGGAAGACCTTGGTAGTATGATAGGTGTGCCATGTATGATGGAAGAGAAAATAAGTATACTATAATGGAAGATGGTCATAAGTTTTTCTTGAACCCTTGGGTGGAAGATGATAAAGGTAAGGCAAAGGTTATTATGTGTGGGAGAAAGGAACCTATAAATGTTGTGAAAGAAATAAAAAATTCTAATATTGTGAACAAATCTAGGTCTGAGAACATAGGAATAGTAGTTGTGAAGGTTGATACAGTGGTAAAAAGAGATTTGACAGTGAAAATTCAAGAATATGTGTTAGTTGGGACCATTGAATGTCATATTCTTCTAGATATGGGTGTGAAGCAAATGAAAATATCAGGTACAATGGTTGACAACACTATTAGGACAGTGGAGAAACATGGTGGTAAGGTGTTGGGATTGATGATAGGGGTAAAAGCATAGGGTGCACTGCAGGGAAGACCTCAACAAGGAGATGAGGCTAAGTCAAATGAAGTTTATGGTAATGGTAATACTTACATTTGTTTATCTGCAGGTATAGAATAGATGGAAATGGGTGGGAGACCATTGGAAGGTCCTAATATACATTTGAAGTCACAAACAAGTGTCAACAAAGCCACAACTGCAGGGCAAAGTATGAATACAAAGCGACATGGAACATAGAAAAGCATGGGTCAAAGTAAATGGCATGTGAATCAATGGTTTTTTAATCCAACTTGGACATGTTGGTATCATCCACAATTCATGTGGCATGAATTCTTCTTTGGGGGGGTGTATGGTGCAAGAGCACCTAATCACCTAGTTGAAATTTTCCATGCTTGCAGGTCAAGGAAAGTATTTGATGAGTGTCTAGGTTGGTATAAGAGTGTTTTTTGTTTTATTTAGGCTTAATAAGGTCTAAAAGGACCAATCATAATGTAATGAAAGCATCTTGAGTCATTTAGGGTGAAATTCTAATCTTGCGCTCAAAGTGTTCTTGTAACCTTGGATGGTAAATTTTTGAGTTTGTATAGGGAAATGCAAGATTTGAGTCTTGTGGAGATAATAAGGCTATTCCTAATCTATTGGTGTCATAATATGCATGATTAAGTGTTGTATAGGGTCATAAGGTGCAAACTTTGCAATACATTTGTAAATATGATAAATTGTGTAAAAGGATGTAATTAGGCCTCCAACGGTCATAATAGTTTGAAATTCTATTATAAAGAAATTGGTTTGTTAGAAAAGGATGGGAGAAGCTATGTAAGGCCTCAAGAATGATTGAATAAGGTTAACAAGTTATTGTATTGAAGCATTCACAGGAAATAAAAATGTTCTTTCTAAGTTTTCACTCTGTTTTCTTGCTTTCTCTGAACTTTCTTGGGTCTGCTCAACCTATGCAGGTGTGTAAAGGCTCTAAATCTCTCTGTATTTTGAAGATGTGAGTGTGGTCTAACAAAGGAACTTGATTTGAGAGTATCAAGTTCATTTTTGTGGGATTTTTTTGTAATATTTTGAAACAACCTGTCCATACAGTTTGTGGGCCTTATCTTGTGTAAGTGAATCCAAAATGTCAATCTACCTACTATTCTAACTTGTTACTTGGTGGATTGGCATTACTAATGTCAGGGTAGATGTTAGGATGTGTTGGAAATAAAAGGAAACAAGGTGTATGGTCTGTATTGATTTCCTGTGATTAAACAAAGTATCTTTTCCATGTGAGATTAGAGGTTTTGTGTTGGGTTTTGAGAACTAATGATGCAATCAAGTTTGTGATGATGCGGAAGGTTTGTGCAGACCTATATTTAGGTGTTTGGTAATATAGTTTAGTTGTTGAATCCTAAAATTGTCAAGATACAGAAAACCCTAGGGTTTTGGGTGTGTTTTGGAGGGTTTGTTGGAGCAACACCCTAGAGGCCTTGAATATAGAAATAAATTGTGAAATTTGAAGTTATGACACATGTTTTTTGACTATTTGACATGATTTTGTGAAGGGGAGGTGTTTGTGAGATAGTTTGTTTGTAAAATAGGGCTAATTCTAGTAGCCCTTCCACATGTCGGTTTGGTGTTTCTCAACATTGTTGCAAATAAACCTTGTGTGATTGGTTTTGGAACTGTATTAGGGTCTGAAAGGAGGCTTAGTTAATGTTGAGTTGGTATTTTGGTGGCCTTCTCTAAAATATAAGCCTATTTGGTGAGATTTGGAGTCTATAGCCTTAATGGTGTTAGTTGAATCAATATGGTTGAATGTGATTTCAAGGGTTGATGTTTTAATTGAAGTATGATAAGTTTTGAATCTTCTTCACCTTGTCTCTATATCAACCTCTTGATAACTTTAACAAGGTGCCACAAAGAAAAATGTCATGAGAAAAAAGAAGGTACCACAGTCATGCAAGTTGCGTTATGCAAGGTGGACAAAATGTAAAATGTAATGTAAAAGATGTTCAAAGGAGTCTTGTTGAGTTCATGCAAGGTCAGTCACTTAGGGAACATTGTGCCTAATGTATCCAAGAGAGTACCAAGAAAAGAAAAGAATATTCACAACTTAGGGGATGCATTGCATCACATCAAGCCACCAAGAGGAATGTAATATGCTAAGATAGATCACACTTATAAAGGACATCACACCCAATGTCATCAACAAAGTGACAAACACATTATATGAATGAAAAGGCTACAGTAAGAACCAAGAATACGAATGAATTATGGTAATGTATGCCCCCCACTTTAAATGGATTGCTACACATAGATCTATGAACAATTAGTTAATGTAGCAAAAGGAAGAAAATACAAAAAAGAGAATGAGACAGGAGAACCAACGTGGAAAGCCCTATGCCAATTCACATTTTTCCAATTTGGGCTGCATCATGAGAAAATGTAGTATGTCACAGCAAATTCAATCTTAAGACATGTCATCCACATCCCAAGCTTGCTCATATATGTTCATGAAAGGTTAACAATGAGTCAAAAGAGACAATAAAAAGTGGCATACGAGGAAAAGACTATCATACCCCTTGCCCCCCAAAAAATGTGGGACAAAGGTGAGCCTATAATGGATGAAAGGAAGTATCAAGTAGTGGAATGAGGTGCTCCAACATGAGGGAGAGAATCACACTCCTTGAAATGTTGAATGCTATTGTTGTGTGAGGTATTTGATGAAAGTGGAGATAAGTGTGATATGTCTGACTTGCTCATGTATGCATTACATCCATGTGTAGGAGGAAGGGTGTAACTGATACCATAATAATATTCCAAGTGAATTGAAGGGGGCATGTTTTTGTGAGAATGATTGGTTGTTGTACAAGAACACAAATCCTTTTTATCATTATGAGTAAATTTTGCATGAGGGATGAGAGTTATATTGCCCCCATCACCACCATGAGGTGATTTGGTAGAACGAAGTTGTGTGAATGGAACACAAGGTTGTGTGGATTGGGATTGGTATATTTCACACTCCCTTAAAGGTATGCGTGAAACTCCAATCACTATTAGAACTTGTGTTTGAAAATGAATCATTTGTATATGACTCTTTGGACCATGAGGGTGAGATTTTGGAAATGTTATGGAAAGGAGGTGTAGAATCTAATGACCCCCAATTATCATGAAAGAGTTCTTTTGTAGGTGAAGAGTTAGGACCAACTTGTATAGGTTCAAGTTTTGATCTAGGAATGAAAGGATTAGGAGAGTTGGAAGTGTTGTGATTAGTTGACACATATCTTTGCTCTTCTGCATCAATCGTGTGTATCTTGTTGTTGTATTCAAACTTCATGACACAATGAAGGGTAGATGGGACTCCTTTCATAGCATGAATCCATGGTCTCCCTAGGATGAGATTGTATGGAAGGGGTCCTTGCATGATATGAATAGAAGTAGGCAACACTACAAGTCCAACCTCAATAGGTAATGTGATCATCCCAAGTGGTTGCCTATGAAGATTGTCAAAGCCATGAATATGAACATCGTTAAGTTGAATGAGATTTTTTTCCATGCCAAGATTGCGTAGGAGGTCCATGCTACAAACATTAAATTTCTAATCCATTATCGATCAGAGTTTTCCTAACTAGAGTCTCATTAATTATCATCTCTATTGCCAAGGGATCATTTTTATTTTGAATCACTAGTGAGGGTAATTCATGTTTAGGGAATGTGATTTCTAACTGTGTGGATTGCATTGGATGATAGGAGAATGTTACATGATTCAGTTGTATGTAAGATTGTATCTCTTCCTTTTGTATTTCCAACATTTCATGGAAGAGAAGTTTGACTATTGGTGAAAGTTGAATAAGCTCCCATACAGATATATTAGCAGGAGTCTTTTTAAGATCTTCAACGCTAGCCACTTTTTGAGGAAAAGGAAATGGTGTAGGAGTGTTGTGTGGTCCTCTAGATGTTTGAGTCACTAAGTTACAACTTAGCGAATGCAAAAAAATATTATGAGTAGATTGCATTATGGATTTCAAGACAATTCTGAATTGTTTGTGTTTTTCACTAATGTAAGGTGACTTAGGAAGCTCACTAATTAAAGGAGATCCCACTTGTGTCATCATAACCTCAAAATTTTTGTCTTGATTGGCATGATATGTTGGTGAATGGGATTCTAATGCCACTTGAGTACCCTCATCTAGGGAAGGTTTAGTGGTTGAAGGATATGTGTCAATGTTCATATGTTTGTGCACCATAAGATTCTCCCTAGGAGGATAGTTTTTAGAAGAAAAACAAGCCAAATATTTGTGGCATTCATAGATTGGTTCTTCTAAAAGTACTTCATCACAAGTAGGGGAATGATTGATGGTTGAAGATTGTTTTTCAAGAGGGGTTTCCCTAGCTGAAGGGGGACAACTAAGATATTCATGACCTTCATCGATTGTGTTGTCTAACATCAAAGTATCTACCTCACAACTAGGAGAGATAATAGAGGAAGAACAAATGTTGTTGTCATGATCATTGAAAGTTGTGTTAGGTTGGTTGTGAATGTGTTGTCCACTAAGAGAGATAAAAGGAGAGAAACAACTAGGATTCTAAAAACTCTTGTTAATTGATTCTTTGACTAAAATATCTTCATCAAGAGGAGAGATATTATGAGAAGAACAAGTATGATCATTAGGAATGGCCCGAGTTGTAGTCTCTTTCACAAAAAACACTCTCATAGGGAGGGGATAGGAAATGTTTTCTAACATGTCTACATATGTAAGGTACTAGAATTTTTTCAATAAGAATGAAAAGCACATGTAACCAATTCATGCAATGTTTCAGCAATATGAACAATGTATATACAAAGATACAAAACATTCTTATACAATATATACAAGATTTAGAAAATGAAAACAATGTACATGTAAGAACATGAAAAGAAATTTTAACAAACTTATGCAAAGTTTTAGGAATAGAACCTCATTGTATATACAAAAGTGAAAAGTACTTTTATTAATGCAAAATTGTAGAAATGGAAGCATTTTTAGATCGAATGGTGTTTGCAAATGAAGTGATTTGAAAATTAAAGAATCTAAAATGATGGTTTTAAGCTAGATGCATAAAATAAACATTCCAAAAACTTTCTAGACTTATAATATATGATACTAGGAGGCTTAGGACGAATAGAAATGAGGTTTTTGATGCAAGAACAATCAGTCAAAAATCTAGACAGGGACTTATTCGCCCACTATGGCGAATGAGTCCCAGTACTGGTTTTTTGCAAGGTTTTTAGAGATTTTGAAGTGTTTCTAATGTGTTTAATGTTGTAAGATGCAAACCTAAGATGGGGATGCAAAATTTCAAATATGTTTAAGGAAATTGTATGCAAAAATGCAAGCTAAATGCACTTTTTTCTAATGCAAAAATTTGAAACTAAACAATGCATGAAATGAACTAATTTAGGCTAGATTTGATGAAATGGATGATAGAAATGAAACCAACTGATACAGGTATGAAAGGGCACCAAACAGAAGCCTAAAACATGGTTTTTAGCCCTGTAAAAGATAGTTTGGGGGTCAGAAGGCACTAATTCGCCCAAGGTGGTGAATGAGTCCCAATATGGACTTTCTTTAGAATTTTCCAAAAAAATTGAGGGATTTTGATGTGTTCTAAGTGCTATGATGTAGTCCTAAATGAAAAATGTAGAATTTAGAAAAAATAAATGAATTTAGATGCCAAAAATGCAACCTAAATGCACTTTTTATGAATGCAAAATTTAACACCTAGCATACAAATGAATCATGAAAATCCTAATGCAAGCTAGATCTATGTTGGTGAAGGACTCCAAATAAGAAAAGAGAAGTATTCAAAAAGTAGGATCACCAAAATGTAGCATAGATTTTTGGCACCCACTTGCTTTCTAGCTCTCCTAGGGTTTTTCACTTGGAAGGAGAAAGATGGGCCAAAAATGCTCATGTTTCATTCAAATGTCAATGCATGTGGATAGAATATGAAATATTCCTAGATATAATGCTTGAATGCAATAAATGAATGATATTGATTAAATAATGAGTAGAAACTAAAGGAAAACAACTTGTTTGAAAAAACATTGTATAATACAAAATGACCTAAAATGAATGGAAAACTGCAATAGAAATGAATCAGATTGAAAGTGTGCACCTGGAACCTTGAAGAAGAATGGAAATTTCTTTTGAAATACTATTGATGCTAATTTTTAGGCCTGGAGGGACTCATTCACTATTCTGGGTGAATCAGTCCCAGTTCTGCCAAACTATAGCAGAGCTTGTTTCTAACAAAAGGGTATCTAAAAGTGTAAAAATCCAAAAATTGACATTGGGATTGGACTCATTTGCCACCCATGGTGAATGAGTCCACTTTTTAATTTCTAAATTTTCAAAGGTGGATTCTAAAGCTTCCGATCTGCACTTTGATTCCCTCAAGATGTCCACTTTTGAAACTTTGATTTATGGGTCTAAAATTGAGATTTTGTTGATATTTTGACTTTTTGAATGAGAAGAAGACTTGAACAACTTTGAAACTTGATCTTCAATGATTTCTAAGCTTCTAGGAGACCTAAATCTGCAAATACACAAGAAGAGAAGAAGAAATGGTGAATGTTAGGACATGGAGGTTTGCCTTGGTCAAACCCCATTTAGGTAATTAAACCAAAATAATGAAAGAAAGTAATGAGACATGCAATAATGGATTAGATTACCTTTCCATGATGTTGATTTTGAAATAATGTAGTATAACATGTAAAATCTACCCTTGAATGTCCTTAGAAGCTTTCTTAATGACTTGTAATGACAAAACCCTAAGTTGCTTGACTTGAGATGGAAGATTGATGGATGAACATGTGAATTAAGTTAATGGATGAATAGATGTAAAAATGAGTTTAGAGAGGTGATTTTATAGGAAATTCATCTTATTTTCCCATTAATTAGATCCCTAAGGCTGACATGGAAAAAACTTAAACTTAAAACCTAATTTTTCCTGCTCAAAACCCCAAAAATGGCTCAAATGGGACTCATTTGCCACTAATGGTGAATGGATCCCACCTAGATGGGACTAATTCGCCACTAATGGTGAATGGGTCCCACAGGGGGCATTTTTTCTAGCTGGAATGTCGAGAAGTAATAAAACTAGGCTTATATGATGACTATGTCAGCTATTTGATCAAATTATGCCTCGGGATGCACAATATGGATTAATAGGGGCCTACTAGTGATGATGTAAATGTCAAATGGGGCTTGGGACACAAAATTAAATGTGAAAGTGTTATTAGATAAACTTTACAACACTAAAATGAGGTCCACATAGCCTAGGAAGGCACAAGAACCAATGTGACTATGTGAGACACATTACAACACTAGTTTAACATTAAGTTTAAGTTAGAAGACTTATAGATTGATATAATAATGTTATTAAACACATTTTATAATGTTGAATTAGGGAGAAATATGTTAATTAAGTCTAGAAAAATGTGAAAGTACTTTACAAGACTTTACAACACCTTTACAAGACATCGTTAAAAGCATGTTATTGAATTTATAAGGGTCAAAGACCTAATGTGGATGCATAAAATGCCTCACAACACTAGATTATGACCTCATAAAGTTCATTTTATCATGAATTAATCCCATGTCAAGCAAAGGATCCTTTTTTGTATGGCACAATGGGGTACTATTAGCAAACGATGGAGCAAGATTCCTTCAATTTTGTTAAAAAGTGCCTTCAATGTCAATAACATAGTTTTTCTCATTCACGAACCTACCTAAGAGTTACAAAATTAGACCTTTCCTTATCCATTCAAAAAATGGGGGTTGGATATATTATGAAAGATATCACCTCCTTCTTCCAAGGGACATACTTTTATTATTACCACCATAGATTACTTCAAAAAATGGGTTGAAGCTATTCCACTCCAATCCATGAACATTGAGGCTATCTATAGCTTTCTTCTCAACAACATCATCTCTCATTTTGGATTGCCTGCTACACTTGTTTCTGACAATGGTATGCCATTCAAGAATAAGAAAGCAAATCAATTCTGAGAGAAAGTTCACATCTAACATAGATTTTCTAAGTCCTACTATCCATAATCCAATGGCCAAGCGGAAGCGTCTAACAAGACTCTTGAACTCATTCTTTATAAAAATAGTTAATAAAAATAGTAAGGATTGGTATATTCAATTAATTTATGATTTTTGGGCCTACCACATGATGCCTTACAACCTCGTATATGGTGTCGAAGCTATTATGCCTTTAGAGTTAGAAATTTCATCTCCATGGGTTTCCCTTAAAGGGTTAATTGATGATCAAACCTACTAAGCTAATCATTTTCATTAGCTAAAGATGCTTGATGAGCATCAATTATAGGCCCTAATCATCTTAAATCTTATCAATGATCATTATTGAGACAATATAATCAATATGTGTTGCCTAGGACCTTTAAGCTAGGAGACCTAGTTCTTTGTGAGAATTAGAGAAATGTGAATGTGTTGCCTAATCAAAGAGGGACATTTATTTCTAACTGGTTAGGCCCTTACATTATTATCTTTGTGTATGGTTCAGGTGCCTATGGATTATCATCTATGGATGGAATGCCTCTAAAAGATCCAATTAATGTGATGCATCTTTGTCGATACTGTGTAGTGTCCCATGTTTCATGTGTGCGGTGTTCTCTCCTTGAAAGGGTAGTAGCACTACATATGTTGAAATTGTTCATTAACACATTATAAAAAAAAAAATTGTTATTATGTGACCACATGTGTGTGTGCAATATACATACATGTGTCTCGCTATGCTATGTATCCATGTATCACATTACATCTTTTAAGGTGAGTAGATCATCATTGCATTTAATCAAAATACAACCATGTGCATTTGTTAAATCGTGTTAGCATCTAATGTAAACATACATCCATATGAGCATATAACATCCATAGCATCAACATACATAAAAATGAATCACATGCACATCAAAATATACAATGTCATGATGCCAAAAATAGCATATATGTGTGTTTGTGTATCAAATCTCATGTACATGTATCAGACCACTAAAAGTGAGCAGCTACTGAATATATGTTTATAAAAAATATCTACAAATATAAATATATATGTATCTCCTGCTACAAAAAAAATATACAAAATCACAAGCCCCTATGGCTACGACGTATGGCTCCTCGATCCCTTGAGCTTTGGTTGTTGTTGTTGTGGTCTAGGGAGGGGTTACACGATGATCATAGAATGGGATCGATGTGATTTTGATACAAATAGAGCCATTTTCATCACCTTGACCTCTAGGTATGTGCACGATCATGATGGGCCAAAAAGTGGCAATATGATGGGTATTTGTAGGGTATGTGGCTGACAACTTTTTTTTACCCAAAATTGATGAAATAAAAAGGGTTTTTAAAGGAGATTCTTAGCTTTCTACCAATATAAATTATTCTTTACTTTGAATTTAATAAATAATTATTATTCATTTTCTATTTGAATTATGACTAAAGTCCTGATTGATAGGCTGATTGAAAAAGATCTATATAGCTTTCAAATGGTATCACATTTTTGGCATCCAAAAAATGCATCACATTCTATGTTTTACATACTATAGGATTAAAAAAATAAAAATTGAATTTCATGAATTTTTTACCAAGTTAAGGTGGTTAGACATATGAGTATTTATATTTTTTAAAATTTGTAATAAAAAATTCATAATTAATTATTTACTTGGAAAAAATTAACAAAAAAAATGCATCACATCTTGAAATGAGTCCTCTACTCATGTATAAAATCTTATAAAAATATATTATCATTTTATTGTGGTTAGGGTGGTTAGATAGACACCTACTTCTTATTTTTTCCCTGAAATTTAAGTACTACTACATTGAAATTTCAAATTTTCACCAAATATATATATATTTTTTTAAAAACCTAGTAGTTTAGAAACTCCATTCAATTTGCTATAGATTCTATTCTTACATATTTTTGAAATAATATAGGTAACTTATTCAAATTTTTACGTCAAGTTGCCTAACTCGATTTTTTTGAATTTTTTGCCACTTAAGGGCCTATTTTTCCCATTATGATCCTACACATACCCCTCTCCCTGCAATGAGAAAAATGTCATTCGTGCCTATTTCAGCACCTACTGCAATTGTTGAACATCTGTTGGGATCACAAATGCTAGTTGTCTACTGAGGTCATCGAGGCAGCTCTGAAGGGCATCATGTTCTTGATTAGAAGTGTTAGCCCTCCTCACTACCATGTCTTGCTCGCTAAGTGTCATCTATGGCTCCCTTGATAGCTGGTCAAGCTGCCCCCAGATAGTGGTGAGCTTCAAAGTCAGTTGGACAATCTCTACTCCCCGCTCTGCATAAGTGGTCCTTAGGTGTGCTACTAGCTCAAAAATGCTAGCATGTCACCTCATAGACACTGATTAGAAAGCCTCTAGGACCATTCCCTGGATTAGAAAGTCAGGAGAAAATTCTAAAATACACTGAGCCATCAACCTAGTCCATTCTTATGCATCCTCCACAACCACAAAAGGAAAGAGAGAAATCAGTATCACATGGGATATATGTATCATCATAAATAGAAAAACCAAAAGTACTAAAATATAAACAACATGCTCTATATACCTGGGTCCCCTAGCTACCATGTGGGATCAAGGCGAGGAGCAGCACTTGGACCCACACCATTGACATTAGTAGCCACTCTCAGAGCTACCAAGGCCACTGCCATTGTGACCGTGGGTGTGAGTGGCACTGATGGGACAAGGGTAACTGCTAAGGGGTCTGACCTTCTCCATCACCTTAGCCTCTGTGGTACCACCTCGTCCTCCTGTGGCCTCTCCTCCTCCTCACTAGCCTACTACCACCCTCTCCATCTATCTTGTGGAGGTGGAGGTTCCATGTTCCCCTGTGGGCTCGGATTGCCTCTTGGGGCACCCTCACCGAACACAGGAGGAGGATGGTGCCTATCCCACCACCCTCTGAAATCCACAACAATCCCAACATTATCCACCATCTCCATGTGAAGTAGATCATGCTTGGGATCATCATCATCTAAAGGAAAAAAATTAGTGATGGCGGGACGAGGGTGATCCCTAGGTCTAGCTGCACTCCTATAAGCCCTAGTGTATGTGGGAACATCTAGAGGAATAGTTTGTAAATGGCCATGCTGGTGCATGACTGGACTCCAGTAGTATGGCACAATGATGTGATTGTAGCGACCTACTAGAAAATGGTCCCGCTATAGGTTCCTTAGGTACATGCCATCATCTACCCATTGAAAAAATTGGTAGGGTCTCCATCTAACCTTGTCCACAGTAAGAGTATCAAACTGTAGCCGCCAAAACTATATATTACTGAATCTCCACTAGGTTGTCATATTGTACCAATGGGCCATGGGGACATGATATGGCTATCACTGTTGAAAACTGACTGGTCTCATGCACATGATGTGGGTGAAGGCCCACACTTGCAAAAGTGTGCACATTGTCAGACTGTAGTACTCATAGTGAATGTACCAGGATAACTCTTGGTAGAGGTGCACTAGCATGTTACGCCTCTAGGAAAAATCTATCTAATGCTCCACCATCTCTCTGATAGTTTTGATGAGGCCCTCGTGAAGGTGAGAGCCTCACTCATCTATCATGATCTTAAAAGCAATGGTCACGACCATCACCTGGCGCAGTAATGATGTAGTGGTATGCACCTAGTCGTACCAGTGTTTGTAAATATGGCTTGTGTTGTTGCTACCATCCATTTGTATCAAGTAGTAATAGACTCCCTCTGCTCACTCCCATGTAGGTTGGGTGTCATCAATGGCCACCTGCTATCCATGGATGGGTAGTTCTAGGATCTGATAGACATCCTCCAATGTGATGGTCATCTCCTTAGTAGGTAACTGGAAGGATGACATTTTGTCATCCCACCACTTCATTAGCGTTGTCAGCATTTGCTCATGGTAGTGCATCTCTAGCATGGTGAATGCATGCCAGAGACCGATCTGCTCCAGATGGGTGACCTCATCCATGGTGAGATAGTCCCTCCTTCCCTGAACTAGTCAGTAAGCTCACCCTCTAGGATGCTCACAAATCAATGGACACTCCTAGAAAAAGTAAAAAATTCTAAGTTAAAACAAGAAATCTCGATGTGAAAGCAAAAAAAAAATTAAGACTTTTGTGCACTGCACATACATCCCTTTCAGCCATGGATGCCTCAAGGATGACAATGCATCCTCAAGATGCTAGCGCAGACTACAGACATAGGCACAAAATGAGGATGATAGTGCACATTTTGGATGTGAGCACCCAAAATGGATGCATGTGCACCTCATAAAAAAATGCTAAAAAAGGACCTTAAATCACAAAAAAACAAGGTTTAGAGGCCTACTTGGTCCACCTCATGGCCCACAAGGATTTCGTTACACAATTGCTCCAATCTAGGTGCCTCATGATCCCTACTGCTCGACATTTTGTTGAATTTTCTCTCACAAAAGTCAACAATTTGCTCGCAGTGAATAGTGAAAATGACCCTTCTATGGGCCCACCTATGTATATATAGGCCCCCCAAGGCCCATTTTTCCTAGAGTTTGTGGCTCCCTGGTTTCTCCTGAATTTACCCCACCAAGCTGGGGGAAAACTTAGGAGAGGGAATATAGTCACCTCTTGATCATATTATTCTTTTGAATCAATGACTTTTTTCTTGACCATTCTTCTCACCATGATAGCTTCTTCTGATTTTTGAAGCTAACCTAAAATTTGAGTTTTTTAGGTTATTGTTTTGTGCAATTTTTGACAACCACCTTATCACTGCTTGTTGAGCTTAGTTGTTGGGGGAACCTTTAGTACTGGTTAGCTCGACTTCAGTGGCCTTTGAGGTACCCTTTTTCCTAGCACACAAATCCATAAAATTCAAAATTTGAGGTGAAATTTTTCTTCTCTACTTTAGTGTGGCCAAATTTTTCAAATTGAGCCTACTAAAGTGGGGGCAACATGTAATGTTGCACAACTACACCTAAGGGCAATTCCACATTTTTGCACTTTTTCCTAGCATTTATGACACATTAGGGAATTAATGAAAAAAATTCCATGAGTCAGAATCTCATGATTTTGACTCCATGTGGACTAATGGTAGAACAATAGAAGCCTAATGACACGTTTCTCAAAAATCTAGGCCTTGGATGCCTACGCAACGTGTAAACATCTACATGGAGTGCTAGTGTCATGGCATTTTTTTGGGTTTCAAATAGGGAATCTCAAATCTTGACTCTCACAACATGTGTCCTAGCAGTCAGGTTCAGGTGTAATGGCTCTTTGCCACCCTTGCATGTAATAAAAATCTTTCCTTGACTCTCATTTTGGGTTTCAAGCCATTCATAAAATCTCTCTCTGCACTTTCATTCCTGAGTTCTCTTCATTTCTTCATAGCAACACTCTCAAAAGTGAAGCCATGTCAAATTGAGGTCCTTCTAATAGCTATATCTCTCAAGCAAGCACTTAGCGGTGCATTCATGCACTCTAGAGAGGGTCTAGGCCTAAGGGTAAATCTTTCTCTCTCCCTCTTTTACTCTCTTCTACATTTTGTTTTTCTACTTCATGGTGCGGGTTCTACTCCTGAAGTGGGTTTTCCTTTCACCACATGATTTATTTACTTGGTTTACACTCCTTCCCAACTTGGTTTTCCATGAAGGTGGGAACACCAAAATGGTGGTTTGATTGAGGTAGACCCCTATACAGCCCCAACCTTTTCCCCTTGTTCTTTTATGTGTAGGTTTCAAAGGGGAGCTTGTAGTGAAGACTCGAACATCCAGTGGAAGTTAATTTTTTCTCCAAGTTCTCCTTGTACTTTGTTCTGAGTTTTTTCCTTTTGTCAAGTTATTTTTTCTAGTACACCTCTAACCCAAGCCAATAAGTGAGACCTTGTCCTAACTGCTTGAGTTCCTAACCTTTCAATTGCTTAGGATGCCAACACACTATTTGGATGATAGCACACCGTGCTAGTGTCTTGAACCCATGCTTCCTTCTTTTGGATGAGAGCTCCTCTGTCTTAGGAAAGAATCTAGAAGTTTCACTCTCTTAGATTATTAAGTAGTTTCTTGTAAAAGTCAATGTATACCCATCTCTTTCACAATTCCTTCATGCTGAGGTGGATAAGGGTAGTTCATTCCCTTGTGATCTCTTGAGAATGAATAGGTTTTTGTGCAATGAATACCTCTTATCTCACACTCTCATTGCTGATGTACTCCTCTAGCATGGTGTCCTCAACAACATCTTCAATGTTGCAATTATCCTTCAAGGTGGAAAATTGGTCTTCAATAACTTCGTATTCATTCATATCATCATTGAAAACTTTAGTTGCACATGTTTCCTCTATTGGATACATCATTTGATAAGTTTTTCCATGCTCACTAGTGATATCACCATCCTTATGCCTTTTCTCATCTATGACACCAATCAACTCATTCATCTGTTCTAGAGTAACTAGCTTCAATGACTCAGGTGAATGAATAGAATTAGGCTCATATACTCTCATGAACTGCTCAATGAAATGTAATATGGACTTATCAGGTAGGGAACCAAAAGGTATTTGCATATAGGCATTTTCCATTCTCCTAAACAAATCACATCCCCATTCTCCTTCATGTATCCTCATATCAAAAAATGCATCTAAGGGGGGTATGCAATTTTATGATTTCATGTTGGAGTCTTGACTTGTTTCTTGAGTATACGAATGCTCATCATCTTCCTCCTCAAACTGTTGATTCTAATATACATCTTGTTGTAGGTTTTAATTGACACTTCTGAGAGGGATGAAATTCTGTTGCACATTTTGATATGGAGTTTGGTATTGATATGGACAATGCTCAGGGGATTGATTGTATTGATAATCTTGGTAGCTTACTAGTCTTTGACTAGGAGGGAAAATATAATCATTTATTTGATATGAGGCCTGTGGTGCAAAAATATCTTGTTGTGAATGATGTACACTACCTCCATTGCAAAAATTTCTAGTTATATTATGAGGCACTTGTGGGGTCCAAGGACCACTTTTGTCCACATACCCATCTTGTTTAGAGACTAGTATATGTTGTGAAAGTGAAGCATGCTGAGCTTTCAATTGCAATAGCTCTTGAAGCAATTCATGCCTCCTCTCTTGTTTTGAAACATTCATTTTGATAGAGTTGCCACTCACTTCAATGAAAAGTGAGAAAAGTTTACAATCTCTTTAGATCTGTTCCTAGTGGAGTCTTTTGATTTTTAGACTTCTCAACTATGAATCTCCCTTCAAGGGCTCTTTATGATGGTCTTCATCTGGATGTAACTAAATTTCTCCCCAATGAAGACACCAATCTGTTAGGTCTCAAAAATGTAGGTTTTGAACCTTAAGAGGGTGCCAGTCTCTTAGTACATTTTTGGATAATGAACATGGCGAATATGATTGATCACCCCCTACTCTTTAGGCTCTACTAGACCTAGGTGGGTGTACCTAAATGATAAGGCAGATTTGAAAATCTAAAATGGTTTCTAACTTGGGAAATCTACCCATAATGGCACGTGGGTGTGAAGTAGATGCAATGCTAATTACTAGTTCCGAATGAAAATGTCTTTGAGAATAAGGTGTATAAGTAGAGTTTGTGTAAAATTTTCTAAGGCTAGTGCCTAATCCTATTGGGTGAATGGATTCATGAGATGGATGATGATGATGGAGACAGATGTGTGGGATAGGTGGGTCTACTTCAAAACTTAACTCTAACTTTCTAGGCACTTGGAATGTCTGCACCTTGTACAAACATGCGGGTTTGTAAGCTACTCTACTCTTCTTTAGTAATCTTAGCAATATTCTCCTAAATTATTGTGATCTCATGAAAGGATTTTTAATTATTAACTCAAGGGAAACCAATTAGGATAACTAATTTAAGAGGATTTTAATCCCTAGAAGGAACCAAATAAACTCAATTATCTGAAAGGAGTTTTAATTCACCTTAGCTAGATCCTAGTCAAGACAACCACACAACAATAGTAAATTTGTTCTGCTAGATTGTGTAAATCTAAATAACTTAGAAGAACCACTTTGGAGACAACACAATAACATGTAAGCATTAAAATCAACACAACAGTTGAACATTGAAATCAGATTACCAATTAAGAATAATCTTCTCCACTATTGCTTCAAAAGATGCACATTATTAGTAGATTTTTTTTTAAATCTAGAAATGGATGGATGGAATATGATATGCAAAATCCACTCCTACTGATGGCGATGAGAATGTAGATCATAAATCTAATGATGATGATCCCAATAGCGGGCCTTGATTTCCCTTTTTTATAGAATGCTTTAGGCTCGTTCACAAGACATGTCAACTGAAAATTGAATGATTCACCTTAACTAATATTAACATAGAGACTTGATATGGTAACTAATTGGTAGATGCATGACAAGTACACAACTTTTTTTTTCATCCTTAACCCATGTGATGAAAAGATTGGTCCTTGATAGTTGCTCGATATATCCCTTTTCTACATTCTTCATTAGTTGTAAACTAGTAAAGAATCACTTTATCATGTTGAGGAAACCCTAATTTCTTTGCTCACGATGTCATTTCTTTCTTCAAAATTTCTTTGATTACCACTTTTGAGGTTCTCTCTTTGATCTCGCAAAGTCTCATCAATGGCTACACCTAAATCCTTTTCTCATTCTACGTTTACCTAACATTGGGATGTCAAAGAAAATGGAGAGCATCTCCTACCATTTAGCCTATGTATCATCGACATACTTGGGCTCCACATTTCAATTGTATTTCATTGAGTTGACCTTTTTGTGATCTTGAAATGTCAGAGAGAAATTTGATAATCTGTCATCGATACCTCTTTGTCTCATCGACAATGCTTTGCTCATAGTTGTGTTCCCATTGTCAAAGAGACATTTGTAAATGTCTGACTGATGGGTCCATGTCTCCTTCACAATAATTTATCATATGTGTTAGTGGTACCTTGAAGATTCCTATTAATTGTGCTTACCTGTTCATGCTTCATCAGCAATTTTTTTTATTTTATAATTTCTTCTTAATGTCCAACATGCCCTTGCTTTTCCTGAAAATATTTCTTTATTCTTTGAGTGTTAGTGATACCATGTCTCGTCGGAGAGACATTTGAGCCTTTCACTCCAACATATGTATGTCTCATCGATGTTGTCATTGGACCCTTGTGAACCTTTTTCGAAGAGATGTGGAATTCTCTCTTCAAAACATATGGGTCTCCTTGATATTCCCATCGACATTTTTTGATAATTTCTAAGAGACATTTGTGAATCTCTCACCGATAATGGAATGTCTCAGTGACAAGCCTTGTATTTTTGAGGGAGGATGCTTTAGGAATAGAAAATATTTATTTATTTCAAAGTGGTAGTTTGAGATTCTATCTTATGAACATGGGTAGGTTTAGGGACTATATACATTGGGGGATTTTTTATTTTTTATGCCAAATATAGTGACATTTCAGGGGTAATGGGGCTTATGATAAAGATGAAGTGGGAAATGGATGATGAAGGTATATGAAAAGAAAGGTGGAATTGTTTGCTCAAATAGAAACAATGAAACATGAAACACAAAACAATGATACCTTGGATGAAGTCTTGGATGCCAAATCAACAATCTAGTATGAAATGGCTATAAGGAATGTAGATCTTGATCTTGAATAAGGATGTGAAACAATGCTTGACTTGGATTTTCAATGCTACATCAACACAAAATCTCAACAACATGCATGATGTGCTATGCCTTTGACATGATGAAATGACCTTTTATTGCTGCAAAAAAACCTTGATAATCTACTCTTAAATGCCTTGTAATTGCTCTTGAGTGCTCTATAATTATCTTTCTTTTAATCTCATGAAGTCACATAAAATTTCTAGGTGAAACTATGTGAATTTACCTTATATTTATACTTATCTTTAGATTTAATACAAAAATTTAAATAACACAAGCCGACATAAAATCTAGGATTCAAAATCACTAAAATCTTGCCAAGAATAAGTTCAAAAAGGGGTGTCCTAAGTTAAGGAGGACCAATTTCATAGATTATGAAACATTATGCAAAAAGGAGGTCCTAGGACCTAGGGAGGACCTATTCACCAAGTGGAAAATGCATCCTAGGTCACTAGACTAGGACCAATTTCACAAATTATGAAACATTATGCAAAAAGGAGGTCCTAGGACCTAGGGAGGACCTATTCACCAAGTGGCGAATGCATCCCAGGTCACTAGCCTAGGACTCAAACCTTATAAAATTAAGTATTATGCAACATTATTGAGTGTTGGGATTTATCCTTCAAAAAATGCAATAAATTAGGCTTGGATTTGAATTTAAGGGGAAAATTAAGCTCTAATTAACCTTAATTAGTTAATAAATCCCTAGATTATTTTGAAAGTGTAAAGATACACTTTACAACACTTGAAATAAGGCATCATTAAGTCCATTTTATAAAAGTGTCCTAGAATTAATGCGAATGTGTAAAACACATTACAACACTAAATCATGAGAATATTAGGTTCATTTATAATTAATTATTCCCAAATTAAGGAAAAGGAATCTACTTTTTTTGTTAATAATTTTTTCCCTCGCTTTAGTGAGATTTTTCCCCCATGAAAAACTCACACTAAAGTAGACATTCAAGATACTTAAGCATGCAACAATGAAAAAGATACATAACCATACCATATCAAAGACCAAGAAAAAAAAGAAAAAAAAAAGGATCAAACTTTGACTGTTCCAACACAATGTGGAACATAATTGTTTGTATCAGAAAAAGGATCAAGCTTCAACAGTATGTCCAACACGATGTAGACTAGGTCTAGGTTGTTTGTTTGTAACATGCATGCTCACTTTGGGGTAATGGAACCTCAAGTTTTCCACAAGGTGAGTTATCCAAAAAATAAAGGTGGAAAATGAGAGAATCATATTAGCCTTCCATACCATACCGAAGTTATCCTCCTAACAACTTTGATAAGTCACCACAATGCTACGCTTTTGAATGTTATGTCTATAGGTTTTTGTTTTTGTTCAAGGGTATCTTGTTTCATGTAAGGTCTTCTTCTTAGGTAACATCATGCCTAATGTCTCCAAGAGATGACAAGTTAAGAATATCATATTGCCACTATGGGATGCCTCGTTCAAATCATGCTACTAAGGGAAATCATACACTTAGAAATATTGTGCTCTTGGAGGACATCAAACCCAATGAAACCACCAAGAAAAAGAAACATCACAAGAAAAATAAATTAACACCTTGAAATATACAAAATGTTGAAAGATGTCATCGACATATGCCCCCACTTTAAAACAGTTTCTAACACCATTACGATGAGAAATTGCTTTAAAGTAGCCAATGTTTTCTGATAATACATGAGAGATTTCCTTTGAAAACCCTATGTAAAGTCATATGTTTCCAAAATAAAGCTATGTCATGAAAAGGGAGGGAGGGCTTTCCCCCAAAAATACATAAGGGATCTATGGATTTGAGGTTAGTATGTCTATGATACAATGTTGTTCAAGAGCTTGGAATTGTCATCATTCCCCAAATACTCATAGAATTGGAAGAATGACATAAATAGAGTGAAAACAAAGAAAAAATCCTTTAGGTAAACATGGAACACAACTAAATTTATCAATTATTTGCATCATCCCCAAGAGGAAAACAGATGAAAAATGAAAAAGATAAAGGATAGCTTTTGGGTCAACATGGAAAAGACCTAAATGTCTCAACACTTTGTATCATCCCCAAAAGGAAAACACAAGACAAATAAAAAAGATAAAGGAAAGCTTTTGGGTCAACATGGAAGAGACCTAAATGCCTCAATTCCTTGCATCATCCCATAAAGGAAAACAAAAGACAAACAAAAAAGAGAAAACGTTTATGACATATAGAAGAATATACATACATATATAGGAATGCACAAAAAGAGACAGATACATCAAATGAAACATCACGGGGGATTTCATTACACACATGTTGTGCCACATAAAAATGGTCCCTTGTCATTTTCATGGCCTTTTAGGTCTTGTTTCAAAATGTTGGAACTGTGTTGCTATGATTTTATGTTGTAACATGGCTTGAACATGCTTATTTAGGTACTAAAACTCAAAGAATGACATCTTGTGAAGGTGTTGTGAAGTGTTGTAAGACATTTCTACATTCTTCTAGACTCTATTTAATGAAATTTACCCAAAAACCACCTCTTCACTCATCAACAAGTGCTATTTTGAAGTGTTGTAAAGTATTGTAACAAACTTTCATGCTCTTCTTGGCATATTTTCACTATTTACACCCTTCTCATGCTTTATTTGGTCTCTTTATGCCCTCATAAGTTGTAATTAAGTTTATTTTTGAATGTTATCCCAAAAAAAATATTAAATACAACATTTTTCTTGACACATGTTTTGAGGTCCTGGGTGGGACCCATTCGCCATGGGTGGTGAATGAGTCCCCCATGCCCCAAATTCAAAATATTTCAAATTTATTTTTGATATTTTATTCAAAATCACTTGATGTCAGCTTGTGATGAGGTATAAATGGATACTAAGGCACAATAATTGTATAAATAAGTTATTTTCATCTCATTTTACATCTCCTCACTCATTCAAGCATTCAAGCATTTTGCATCATCTTTTCAAGCACTATTCAAGCACTTTGAAGCAACCATTAACATTACTTTAGACTTGCATTATCAAAGGTTAGGTAAGTTGATAGCATTTTCATGTTATTAGTCTATCTTTCTCTTTCATTTCATTATCTTTTCAAGCGTTTAATTACCAAAAGTGGGGTTTGACCAAGGAAAACCCCTATTCACTAACCCTCAATCATTTTTCCCCTATTTCATGTTTGTTTGCAGCTCTTTGTATGTATATTTTACATGTTATTAGGTGTTGATGATTGATTTCCAAGTCAACTAGGTGCTTCAAGTCAACTTGAGTCAAATTCAAGCTTGGAGAGAGTTATTTGTCTGTTTTCTGCATAACTACCTTTGGCAACCCGACAAGCAGACTTTTCTAGATTTGGTGTTGCAGAGTTGTCTCCTAATTTTTTAGAAATTTGGGAGAGGATTTATTCACCACTTGTGGTGAATGAGTCCCACCTTAGGACTGAAAAATCTAAATTTTGTCAGATTTCATATCCCAACAAACAGAAACCAGCTCTCGACACTTTTTCACCAAGTGGAGGACTAATTTGCCACCTTAAACAAATTATTCCTACTATGAAAATTCAATAATTTCCATCAGCATTTAGAACACTCCACAATCATCACAATTCATCCAGGTGCACTCAGATTCATCTTTGAACTTTCTGTTTTGCATTATTTCTTCATTTACATAGTTGTTTGCATATCACAATGTGTTTTCAAACATAGTTGTAATTGCACTTTTACATTCATTTTTGGTCATTCAGATTAGTCAATTACATTTATTTAAGTCTATTTACATTAAAAAAAAATTCATACATTATGATTTGAGTGATACATTAGCATTTTTGGCCCTATCTCTCTCCTTTTAGGTGAAAAACCCTAGAAGTGCAAGAGTAGTCCATAGGGTCCCAAAAATCTATGTTTCATTTTTGTGAACCCGACATTTGAAAACTTTGAATTTATAATTTCATTCACATATTGCATCTTAGTTTCCATTTGCATTAGCATTCAATTAGGACATTGATTTGTTAACACTCTAGAACTTTTCATTTTACATTAGTAAAAACTTCATTTAGCTTTCATTTTTGCATTACATCTAATTGAAAAAAGTAAAAAATTTCATTTTGCATCTATCATTGCATTCTGTAGAGCATTTAAATCATCTTTAAATTTTTGAAAAAAACTAAAAAAAATTATACTGAGACTCATTTGCCACCCAGGGTGAATCAGTCCCTTTGCACTTTTTCAACATTTCTATAATATTTGTATCATTTTTCTACATTACTGCTTCTTGTTTCTGCATTCTATTTTCCTTTACATAATCTCTTTTTTTCCCTCATTTATTTCATCTTAGTTTACTTGCATCATGACATTTTCTTTCAATAAGTTTTGGAATTCATTAAAATCATTAGTAGACATGTCCAACTGTGCCTTTGGTTGTGACCCTAATGACCTTGAACTCCTAATGATTTTCCTCCTCATGAAGTAGACATCATTGGAGAATATGATGATAGCATGCACAAGTTCTACAATGACTATATTGACAACCTAGAAGCCAATGCAACATTTTACCCATACATGAAATTACAAGACCTTCCCACTATTGCACCTCCTAATCACTTTGCATATTTACATCCCAAAGTCACTATAGGACCTATGGTCCCTCCCTCAAGTGGACCTAGTTCCTCTTACCAATCACATTCACAACCCTTCTATGAGCACAAAGTCGCAAAAATTCCTATCAACCTTGAGAACATATGGCAAAGGATTCACTATCTTAGGTAAACAAGGTTGCAACACAAAACATGAACATGACATCCATCAACTGTTTGAACAACAATTAACTGCAGCAAACAAAACAAGACTTGGATATCAAGATCCTTCTCGTCTTAAGAGACATTCTCTTCAACCTAGGAGACTTTTGGATGCTAGTATAGTGATCTTGAATGCTCCTCCTAACTTAAATATTCTCCTTCCACATGAACAACCAATATCTCCTTCTAATGATAAGGATGTTAGGATCCCCATGGATCCTTCTCCTTCTTCTATTCATGAACAAGGAGAATCTAGCAAGCAAAAATGACCTTACAAACTCAAAAAGATCAAGTTTCCCACATATCCTCAAACTAAATGTGAAAGGAGACTTCAAATGCTTTTAAACAAAGGTCTTATACTTTTACCACCTCTAAATAGTTTGGTTATTCATCCAAAAGACTCTAACATACCATTTTGAAAATATCATCGTATCCTTGGACATCGCACCAAAGAATGTCAGACATTGAATGACATACTGGATAAGTAACACTTCATTGATACTGATTATTTCCCCGTCATACCTTAAAACAATCAAATCCATTCATCCTGCCATAGTCGTAGAATTCTTTATTCTCACTATCACATGATCCTTTCCCATCACTTATCTCGGTTCATTCTTTCCTTTACACTTTGTGGGGGGGCTAGAAGTTGTTAGCCTTTTCCTTGTACTGCATTTTCCTTTGTCTCTTAACTATGTTATTCCTTTTTCTGCTTAGCCATTTAAGATTAAGAAACCAATAACTTAGTTAATGGTTGACTTGCACTTGCATTACTTGTCCCTTTTTCCTTTTTCTTTTCACATGTGTATTGCGTTCCCTCATATCATGCATTTTATGTTCTCTCTCTTTGTACACTTCTTCTATTCGTCGTGCATTGTCTTTTTCTCTTTTTGTTTTGTGTTTTCCTTTTGGGGATGACAAAAAGTGTAGAGACACCCTATATCTCTTCCATGTCGACCCAAAAGGTCCTTGTCTTTTTCTCTTTTTGCTTTGTTTTATCCTTTTGGGGATGACACAAAGCATAGAGACACCCTATATCTCTTCCATGTTGACCCAAAAGGTACTTGTATTTTTCTCTTTTTGTTTTGTGTTTTCCTTTTGGGGATGACACAAAGCGTAGAGATGCCCTATGTCTCTTCCATGTTGACTCAAAAGGTCCTTGTCTTTTTCTCTTTTTTTTTGTGTTTTCCTTTTGGGGATGACACAAAGCATAGAGACGCCCTATGTCTCTTCCATGTTGACCCAATCAGTCCTTTTTCTTTTTCCTTTGTCTTTTCTTGTGTTTTCCTTTTGAGGATGATGCAAGGCATTGAGACCAAAATGTGTCCTTCATGTTGACCCAAAATATTTTTCTTTTCTTTCACCTTTTTCATTTTCATTTCGCTTTTGTTTTCCTTTTGGGGATGATGCAAAGCATTGAGACCACAATGTCTCTTCCATGTTGACCCAAAATGGACTTCTTTCTCCTTTGTTTTCGCTCTCTTTGTTTCATTCTTCGAGTTCTATGTGCCTTGGGGACTGATTATAGTTTTGAGCTCTTTAATAAACACATTGCAACAATGAACATACTGACCCCAAATCCATAGATCCTTTATGCGTTTGGTGTCCTTTCTTTTATGAGGGCAACATCCTTTTCTTTTGTTTTTCATTTTTCCTTGACATGATACAACCTAACTTCAAAACATATGACTTGGCATGGGGATTTCTAAGTTGGCTCTCATGTCTAATTTTATTTTTACATTTTTCTTTTCTTCTCTACTTTAAAGAAATTTCTCACAGAAAGATGTGTAGCAATTCCTTTAAAGTGGGGAGCATACATTACCATTAATTCATTTGCATTCTTGGTTCCTAGTGTATCCTTGTCATTTACATGATGTGTTTATCACTTTGTGGATGACATTAGGTGTGATTTCCTTCATAAGTGTGATCTTTCTTAGCATAATACATTCCTCTTGGTGGCTTGATGCAATGCACTGCATCCCCTAAGTTGTGAACAATGATTGGTCCTCTCTTGGAGACATTAGATACAATGTTCCCTAAGTGACTGACCTCGCATAAACTGAACAAGACTCCTTCGAACATCATTTTAAATTTTATTTTGTTTTCATTTTTACATTGTTTCATGTTGTATTTCCCCCTTGTATAACACAACTTGCATGCCTATGGTGTCATCTTGTTTTTTTCATGAGTTTTAAGCATACGAAGCTTTGGTTGTCTCATGAAGCTTGAATTGATACCCATTCCTTTTGCTTTTTGGCACCTTGTTAAAGTTATCAATGGGTATAACTTTTAGATTGTTGAGTGAGAAGCCCACCTAGTGGCATGACTTTTCCCCATAGCCATTTTTGTGTTTGTGAGTGCATACCAACTAGCATACGTATCTTACCTTTTTGGGATTTCTCACCCCATAGACAACCTAAAGTTTTCTAGCCCTAGAGTGATTATATAGTTGGGCTTTCTCACCTTGTGGATAGCTTGAAGTTTCATGGGCCCAGAGTGAGTGCACATTCTTTTTTTCAAACAATCAACCTAGATCTCTTTCCACAACTAGTTGGATCGACAATTGAAGCTTCATCTAATTATTTTCAACACTTGTGTGTTCCTTTGTTCTTATGATTATTTTTCCATGGGATCTTCATCCTAGGGGCTTGATCATCCCTCTTGATAATTGTCATTCCATCTTGCTACCATAAGTGCATTTGAACCCTTCCCTCGATGTTCATGGCTACTTTAGAATGAGTTTGAAATAGGTTCATCTTCTCACTAAAGTGGGGGATAAATGTGTTGTAGAAAAATGGTCCCTTGTCATTTTCATGGCATTTTAGGTCTTGTTTCATGGTGTTGGAACTATGTTGCTATGATTTTATGTTGTAACATGGCTTGAACATGCTTATTTAGGTACTAAAACTCAAACAACAACATCTTGTGAAGGTGTTGTGAAGTGTTGTAAGAAATTTCTACATTCTTCTAGACTCTATTTAATGCAATTTACATAAAAACTACCTTTTCACTCATCAACAAGTCCTATTTTTAAGTGATGTAAAGTCTTGTAACAAGCTTTCACACTCTTCTAGGAATATTTTCATTATTTACACCCTTCTCATGCTTTATTTGGTCTCTTTATGCCCTCATAAGTTGTAATTAAGTGTATTTTTGAATGTAATCCCAACAAATAACATTAAATACAAGAAATTTCCTGACACATGTTTTTAGGTCCTAGGTGCGACCTGTTGGTGTACGTTTTATCATCCACCAAACACACAGAATAAAATGTCCAAAGACACTCTATCCTCTCTTGCAAAACCACCGCGTATGCTAAGATTGCGAGAAGATCATATGGCGATTCCAAGGTTTCTTTTGTCAGGTCTTCACATGTGGATAAGCTCAATGGGCGTTGTGATTTACTGGTAATAAACAAGGGGACTTACATTAAATAAATCTTCACAAGTTTGGGACTTAGGCGGATTTATCATTAAAGGCTCTCTTCAATTAGGACTTCAATTTGGATCTCAAAAAAAAGGAAAAAGATAAGGGTTTAGGGGGATCTATTCTACGCCTGAGAATTTAAGAGATAGAAAAGACTTGGTGAAAGGGATAAACCACACTTTGTTTCGCCTCCTGTTGGACAACATATGCAAAGTGGGTGCAATCTTCAAGGGGTGTGATAATGATTTTCAAGCCTCGAAGGAGTCTAAAGTTAAGCTTCCACAATTATAAGCTCAGGCTAACTTTACGCATCGAATGCAAATCATCCATTCGAAGAAAGTATGAGCAACACTTCACCATTGAATCCATACGATCAATCTCTCATTCACTTAACCAATACTCAAAGAAAATTCTACTTAACTTAATTCTAACTTTAATCTATGGTGGAATAAGATATGCAACCTCGCTTACTATTTGACAATAAAAGTTATTCAAAGCAAATCATGCATAAGAGATTTTATTATTCGAAATAGTCTCAATGCAACAATCTCATATACTGTCTCCACCCTTTACAAATGAGGGGTGAGCTCAATTTATAGGCTCCCCAATTACAATTCAGTGGCCAAGATTGATTTTGGATCAACAACCGAGATTACAAAATAAAACCCTAATTAGGGTTTGTCACTTTCGACCAATGAGAAAATTTCATTTCAGGACACTTGTCCTTTCACTAAATATAAACCAACAATAAAATAGAAAGTTGTTGCACGTTGATTTGGAATAATTTCATTGGTTGGAAGATGACGAGGTGCTACCTCAGCGTGCTGGATGCCTTCCTTGGTTGCTTCATTTACTTCCACGTGCTTTCCTTAGAATACTTTCCTTGCCGATGACTCTTTCCTCTATGCTTGTTCCTTCCTAGCTTTGATCCTGGATTCCTTTTGAGACTTTGATTTCTTCTCCTCACCTATATTGGAATCTTTGAGGTTTGGAAGTCTCCCCTTGGAGCAGGTGTCTGGACTTGAAGTTGGTTGCTTTGAACTTTCTCCTACTTGAACTAGGTTGATGTTATTACTTTGGATTTCCTCTTTGAATTCTCCAATTTGTGTTGAGAAATTGTCTAAGTATGGAAATCTATTTGGAACACTCTTATTGTCACCATCTGGTTCTGATTGGAAGCTTGTCTTTAATTCTTCAGGAGATGAAATGCTTCCAAGATGTCTGGATATTCCTTCAAATGTCTTGAATTTGGAGAAGAATTCCCCTGTGCTTTCGCCATGATGGAGGAAATTGGAATTTTATCTATGAAGTATTTCCCATATTTAGCCAAATTTTGGCTATTCAAGTTCATTTTGTACCACCTTCACATAGACTATTCAACATTTAGCCAAGGTTTTGGATGAACTTTTCCTGTGGATTTTTCTTCAATTTTGAATTTGGCTTGTGCTATGTAGGACAAATTCCATCCTTGGACAAAGATTTTATTCACTTCCTCTTTATTTTCCTCTTCATCCTTCCTGTTTTTTGTCCAACACTTAGTGAATTCTTCTCCCGAAGGTATCAACACTTAGCCAATTTTCTCATCCTCCCCTTGGGTGGACTTCACATGAGCTTGGATGTTTTCTCTCTCGGCCTAAGTCAGACTTTGCATCATATTTGCCATTGTACTTGGCGGATCTTATGGATGTTCAGACATACCTTCTCCAAGAAAAGTTAGACTTTGTAAAGGTTTGGACATGATGTGCTTGGGCAAAGTCAGAATTTCTTGTGTTGTCCACCCATTGAGCAAGGTCAGACTTCACTAGTGCCTTTCCAATTTTTTAATTTTTACTTAGCCAATTATTTGAGTTTCCTTGGCTGAGCAGACTTCATCAAGCCTGAGACAAGTGTATGGCAGACTTTGAGAACTTCTTTCCATTTATCTTCCCAAGGTAAGGCAGACTTAGAGATTTATTGCCAAGAGATAGGTCAGGCTTTCCACTAAGCTTTCCATTTTTCATCTCCCTTCTAGGCACTTCATGCCTTAGAATATTTTCAACCATGATTGAGGGCTGATTTTGGACTCTCTTGGACACTTTTCTAGGTGGACTTTGCACTTGTCTTGGACATTCATCCTTGGGCAGACTTTGCTTCATGCTGGACATCTTCACCTTGGGCAGACTTGAAGCTTGCCTTTCCATTAATTATTTTGTCCAAGCCATTTCATATTTTTAAGTATTTGGAAATAAATTATTAAAATATTAAAATATTTTAATTTATTTCCAACCTGTTCGTGTTGGACCCAAGGCTATTTTGATCTTTCTCCTTTTTTCCTTGGCTAAAGTTTATTTTCCAATTTTATTCCAATTTTCGTCTAACCAAGTTAAAATTCTAGCCATTTCGTCGACAATTGTTATGCCAAATTCTTTTTTTTTTCCGCCATGGCGAATTTTAAATTGCTCTGAGCACATTTTCTTCTGCCAAAGTCAATTTTTTCCTTGCTCGGGTGAATTTAATTTAAGCAAAGTCTTGGTCTGGATGTCTTCCTTAGGCGAAATTCCTTGACGGTTGACAAATTCTTATCTCTTTTGGCTAGGGCGAGCTTTCCTACCTCTTTGCCTTGTGCATTTTCCTTTGTGTATTTGGCCAAATTTATTATCTCCAAACATCCACACTTAGGCAAATTTTAATTTTCTCCTCTCTTCATGCTAGGCGCACTTCATTTTTGTTTCTTCACCTTGGCCTAGGCGGACTTCCTTAAGTCTTTTCCACCTTCCTCATGCCATGGCAGACTTTCTATAGCACTTGGCTTTCAAACTTAACACTTTACCTCTTGAAAATATCAAAGTACTTAGCCAAAATCCTAATTTTTTCCATCTTTTATGCCCTCTTCTAAGGAAAATTTTTGGATTTCTTCGTTTAGGCATTAAACACATAGTGAAATTTTCATTTTTTTGTTCTTCCACATGCCTAGGTGGACTTTTCTACCTCTTGGACAGGGTGTGGCGGAGTTTCCAAGGCCTTTGCCAAGCTCCTAAACAAGTATGGGCAGACTTCAAAGGGTGTTGGACAAGTCTCCTTAAGGCTGGCGGACTTTCCATAGTCTTGGACATTCCCTTCTTTATGACTGGCAGACTGTCCAAGATCATTGACATTTCTCTCCTTCTGTCCCACATTTCAAGGGCCAACCTCCTTACCTTGAAAATGGCGAATTCTTCAGACTTAGCCAGAATTTTCATGAATTTCATACTCTTTTGGGTGATTTTTCTGTGATTTTTCCATTAGATCTGACTAGTTTTTTGACTGATTTTTCCAGATTCGTCATGCTTTTCAGTTGATTTTCTCATATTTTTGACCTATTTTTCCATGCTTTTTATGATTTTCTCATATTTTTGCTTGCTTTTCCAGATTTTTCACTTGATTTTTTGGTTGATTTTTGGATCTAAAGATGGAAAGTTGACTCGTTGACTAGGGCTGACTTTCTAAAAATAGAAATTTCTAAAAATAGAAAAAGCAAAATCCCTAAAAAATAGGGAACCCCATTTTGTCCAAAAATGCCAAAAATGAAAAAAATGAAAAAGCAAGAAAGCAGATTCCCTAAAAAATAGGAAGTGTTAGAATTGGCCGAAAGCATAGGCGATCCTCATCTCCTGGGCCTTTTGAGCACTTCCATGATGTTTATGCACTAATTCAAGCATGGATTACGAACTTGGCTCAGATGACTCTCAGAAGACTAACTTGAAACTCTCAAAATGATGACCTCATTGTAAAAAGACAAGTGATAAGCAGTTGTGACGCCAAAGCCAAAAAGAAAAAACAGGGGGTCCCCATTTGCAATGGGGCGATGTGTGAAAAGGTCACAACATCTAGCGCCAACCTGAATAAATGTTCTTGAACATTTCAAAGATAAAATTTACTTCAAAACTAGAATCTTAGATTAATTCTCACTAACTTACCCCTTGAGTAAGAAGAGTACTCAAAAGGGAAGAGAAATCCTAAACTGTATCAAGACCTTTCATCCTATAGTTACAAGTGTGTGAAAATGCATTTATTCCCTTCTCTTAAGACCACTATGACTCTTTGGTTCCATCATGGCTTTCTAGTGCATTTTGTCTTAACTCCAAAAGCATCCTTGGATAGAGCCTCGCTGCCAGCGAGCGTCCATAGCCCCGGTGAGGTTATCTGCTATAATCTCACAGAGATTGCTCTACTTCTGGCAATTTATTTCTTTTGTTTTGATTCTTTGGTACACCTGTAGAGATTTTCGCACACCCAAAAGCCAAGTGTTTTGATTTTTCATTCTTTTCTTTTGATTCATTTTGATATTCTTTTCTCTTCATATATTTCCACACTTTGTCATGTAAGCAATGAAGCTCACCTGGGCTTGAGCATTATAGTGGTGCTGAAGCAAGACTTTTGATTGCTTTCTAGCCAACAACTTCACCTAGGAGACCATAATGACTCAGAGAATTCTTTAAGTGTGTAAGATGTGATAACTGTAAGAATTGGTGTCAAGACACAATAGATGACTTCCTTTCCAGTCAAGTACTAACCTCAACCTCAAGATACTTTAGAAATAATTAATCTAGGATTCATAGATTCTCCACAAATATTAATACAAGAAATGGATTGAACATGATTTAGTACAGATGCTAGAGTTCTTAAAATACAATGCCCTTCACAAATGGGAGCCCCTTTATTGAAAGCAAAACAAAACGGGCAAGCAAACTAAGCTAAGAAAGCAAAGCAACTAATCTAAAGCAAACCAAGAAAGAAAACCTACTCCTAAACAAAAACAAAAATTTTAAGCAAGAAACAGTCAAAAGACCTAAGTATATACAACTCCTAGCATGATTTCTCAAGATGTGCAATAACAACAAAGAAGCAGTCACAGTGCGAAGTTTTGCAAACTTATCTTTAAACTCAAAAAAATATTCTTTCAACGGACAAATTTGAAACTCAAGAAAAACTTCAGGAAAGATTAGTAGCTGGGGCAACTCATCCAGACCATGATTAATCCATAAACAAGTTATCTTTCCTGAATCTCCATAATCAAAATGGTATTCCTTGCAGTCAATAGTAGGGAAAGATACAACCTGGTGATCTTTATTTGCAGACATGAATTCTTGCTTGTCACTGATTGCTTCATTAAGAGGTAAAAGTTGATGGTGAACCATACCACTTGCGTCTAAATCATGGAGATCAACATCATGTTCCAAGCTGGGCGGAGTGTGGTGGGAATTGGATTCAAAATAGAATTTGGGAATCTAGAGTGTTTCATGCACTAGCTTCTTTTGAATTCCTAGCAATGGATCGAGCCCCAACCTGAATTTTTCTTCATTCTCTATCTTTGCCACAATTGCTTTTTTATCAAGTAGCCTTTCATTTGCTTCAATTTCATCAAGCAATTCCTCCATGACTGTGAACAATGGATCAAGTGCCGACGTGAAATGTATTTCATATTCTGCTTCCATCCTGGTAGCCCATTGGTTGTCAAACGTATCATCTTGCCTCAAGCCACTTATCATCTCTTCCATCTTGCATGATTGAACTTCTTCATCAAGGACCATTCCTTCTTGAAGTGCACTGGAATCACTTCCCCCTTCATGTCCTCCTTGAATGAATGAACATTGGAAATTTCCCACGCCATATCTACTTTGAGCTAAGTCCTCCATTTCTGGTTCTTGATGATCTTCAATAACTTGCAATCTTATAGATTCATTCACCTCAATATGTTGACAGTTGCCTTGGGTGGTTCATCTTGCTTGAATGTATTACATTGCTTCCTTGATATTTACTCCAACGGCCTCTCATTCCAGTGTGATGTAGGAACAATCTTCACCCATTTGATCCCCAAGCTCGATCACATTATCCTACTGTGACTTATTCTCCATGCTATTAGATGACATTGTGGTATCTTCTTCATTTGGTGCTAAAAATGTTCGAGTAACATATTCAATCCATCCTTTGTCCTTGAAGCATCCATATGGTAACTCTGGTAATCCGAGGTGACATCTGGCATGGTGGATAGCCTCTTCACATGATGTGCAAGTGAACTCTAGATAAGGTGTGTTGTGAATCCGACACCAACGAGGGAGCAAAACACCATTCAATTGAACATTACCCAGTTTTATCTAATTTTTGATTCTAAGTATGTACCTTGTGAAGGCCTTATACCTAACTTTTGGGATGCTATAATCATCAGGTTCCACATCCAACACTCTTGGCTTGGGAACATCCCAAAAAAAAAAAATTCCTTGGAGAACAAGCTCTATCCTTGACAAGAATGTCAAGCAATTCATTTCATCATGTTTGGTCGTTTCATGAATCTGACATCTTCCTGGCAAAGCAAACTTGGAAAAATTCTTGTGGTATAGCTATGCACTCAATTTTTCTTGGATCTGAGCAATATGGAATGGATGCCCATCCATTGAGAAATCTCCTTTTGGACTTTCCATTTCTTGATCCTTTTACTTCTTTTGCATTTTTTGATATAAAAGAGATCTAACATATCTCTGATTTGGCATTTCAAAGCTCATACTGGCTCCTTCCAGCTAAATTCCTCCACTTGTGAAAATAAACAACCTAATGTTCAGCCCTCCTTCTAGCGCCAATTATATGTTGGTGCCTAGGAGGAGATGCAAGCATATACAAAGGTGACGTAGCAAAGATTTCTTTTCATTCAGCCCTCCTGGAGTAATTGGTTCTTTCTTTGTTCAGCCCTTCTTCTAGCGCCAATTCTATGTTGGTGCCTAGGAGGAGAGGCAAGCATGTACAAAGGTGATGTGGAAAAGGTTTCTTTTCATTCATCCCTCCTTGAGTAATTGGTTCTTTCTTTGTTCAGCCCTCCTTCTAGCGCCAATTCTATGTTGGTGCCTAGGAGGAGAGGAAAGCATATACAAAGGTGATGTAGGAAAGATTTCTTTTCATTCAACCCTCCTGGAGTAATTGGTTCTTTCTTTGTTCAGCCCTCCTTCTAGCACCAATTCTATGTTGGTGTACATTTTATCATCCACCGAACACACAGAATAAAATGTCCAAAGACACTCTATCCTCTCTTGAAAAACCACCACGTATCCTAAGATTGTGAGAAGATCATATGCCGATTCCAAGGTTTCTTTTGTCAGGTCTTGACGTGTGGATAAGCTCAATGGGCGTTGTGATTTGTTGGTAATAAACAAGGGGACTTACGTTAAAGAAATCTTCACAAGTTTGGGACTTAGGCAGATTTATCATTAAAGGCTCTCTTCAATTAGGACTTCAATTTGGATCTCAAAAAAAAGGAAAAAGATAAGGGTTTAGGGGGATCTATTCTACGCCTAAGAATTTAAGAGACAGTAAAGACTCAGTGAAAGGGATAAACCACACTTTGTTTCACCTCCTGTTGGACAACATATGCAAAGTGGGTGCAATCTTCAAGGGGTGTGATAATGATTTTCAAGCCTCGAAGGAGACTGAAGTTAAGCTTCCACAATTATAAGCTCAAGCTAACTTTATGCATCGAATGCAAATCATCCATTCGAAGAAAGTATGAGCAGAACTTCACCATTGAATCCATACGATCAATCTCTCATTCACTTAACCAATACTCAAAGAAAATTCTACTTAACTTAATTCTAACTTTAATCTATGGCGGAAGAAGATATGCAACCTCACTTACTATTTGACAATAAAAGTTATTTAAATCAAATCATGCATAAGAGGTTTTATTATTCGAAATAGTCTCAATGCAACAATCTCATATACTGTCTCCACCCTTTACAAATGAGGGGTGAGCTCAATTTATAGGCTCCCCAATTACAATTTAGTGGCCAAGATTGATTTTGGATCAACAACCGAGATTACAAAATAAAACCCTAATTAGGGTTTGTTACTTTTGACCAATGAGAAAATTTCATTTGAGAACACTTGTCCTTTTGCTAAATATAAACCAACAATAAAATAGAAATTTGTTGCATGTTGATTTGGAACAATTTGATTCGTTGGAAGATGACGAGGCACCACCTCAGCATGTTGGATGCCTTCCTTGGTTGCTTCGTTTTCTTCCACTTGCTTGCCTTAGAATATTTTCCTTGCTGATGACTCTATCCTCTGTGCTTGTTCCTTCCTAGCTTTGATCTTGGATTCCTTTTGAGACTTTTATTTCTTCTCCTCGTCTGTATTGGAATCTTTGAGGTCTAGAAGTCTCCCCTTGGAGCAGGTGTCTGGACTTGAAGTTGGTTGCTTTGAACTTTCTCCTGCTTGAACTGGGTTGATGTTATTACATTGGATTTCCTCTTTGAATTCTCCAATTTGTGTTGAGAAATTGTCTAAGTATGGAAATTTGTTTGGAACACTCTTATTGTCACCATCTAATTCTGATTGGAAGCTTGTCTTTAATTCTTCAGGAGATGAAATCCTTCCAAGATGTTATGATATTCCTTCAAGTGTCTTGAATTTGGAGAAGAATGCCCCTGTGCTTTCACCATGATGGAGGAAATTGAAATTTTCTCTGTGAAGTATTTCCCATACTTAGCCAAATTTTGGCTATTCAAGTTCATTTTGTACCACCTTCACACAGACTATTCAACATTTAGCCAAGGTTTTGGATGAACTTTTCCTGTGGATTTTTCTTCAATTTTGAATTTGGCTTGTGCTATGTAGGACAAATTCCATCCTTGGACAAATATTTTATTCACTTCCTCTTTATTTTCCTCTTCATCCTTCATGTTTTATGTCCAATACTTAGTGAATTCTTCTCCCCAAGGTATCAACACTTAGCCAATTTTCTCATCCTCCCCTTGGGCAGACTTCACATGAGCTTGGACATTTTCTGTCTCAGCCTAAGTCGGACTTTGCATCATGTTTTCCATTGTACTTAGTGGATCTTATGGATGTTCGGACATACCTTCTCCAAGCAAAGTCAAACTTTGTAAAGGTTTGGAGATGATGTGTTATCCACCCATTTAGCAAGGTTGGACTTCACTGGTGCCTTTCCAAATTTTTGAATTTTTACTTAGCCAATTCTTTGAGTTTCCTTGGCTAAGCGGACTTCATCAAGCTTGGGACAAGTGTATGGCAGACTTAGACATTTCTTGCCAAGAAATAGGTTGGGCTTTCCACTAAGCTTGCCATTTTTCATCTCCCTTCTAGGCACTTCATGCCTTAGAATATTTTTCACCATGATTGAGGGTGGATTTTGCACTCTCTTGGACACTTCTCTAGGTGGAATTTGCACTTGTCTTGGACATCCATCCTTGGGCAGACTTTGCTTCATGTTGGACATCTTCACCTTGGGAAGACTTGAAGCTTGCCTTTCCATCCATTATTTTGTCCAAGCCATTTCATATTTTTAAGTATTTGGAAATAAATTATTAAAATATTAAAATATTTTAATTTATTTCCAACCCATTCGTGTTGGACCCATGGCTATTTCAATCTTTCTCCTTTTTTCCTTGGCTAAAGTTTATTTTCCAATTTTATTCCAATTTTCGTCTAGCCAAATTAAAATTCTAGCCATTTCGTCGACAATTGTTATGCCAAATCCTTATTTTTTTCTGCCATGGTGAATTTTAAATTGCTCTGAGCACATTTTCTTCTGCCAAAGTCAATTTTTTCCTTGCTCGGGCGAATTTAATTTAGGCAAATTCTTGGTCTGGATGTCTTCCTTGGGCGAAATTCCTTGACGGTTGACAAATTCTTATCTCTTCTGGCCAGGGTGAGCTTTCCTACCTCTCTGGCTTGTGCATTTTCCTATGTGTATTTGGCCAAATTTATTTTCTCCAGACATCCACACTTAGGCAAATTTTAATTTTCTCCTCTCTTCATGCTAGGCGCACTTCATTTTTTTTTCTTCACCTTGGCCTAGGCAGACTTCCTTAAGTCTTTTCCACCTTCCACATGCCATGGCGGACTTTCTATAGCACTTTCCTTTCAAACTTAACACTTTACCTCTTGAAAATATCAAAGTACTTAGCCAAAATCCTATTTTTTTCCATCTTTAGGCCCTCTTCTTAGGAAAATTTTTGGATTTCTTCTTTTAGGGATTAAACACTTAGTGAAATTTTCATTTTTTTCTTCTTCCACATGCCTAGGAAGACTTTCCTACCTCTTGGATAGGGTGTGGCGGAGTTTCCAAGGCCTTTTCCAAGCTCCTAGACAAGTAAGGGCAGACTTCAAAGGGTGTTGAACAAGTCTCCTCAAGGCTGGCAGACTTTCCATGGTCTTGGACATTCCCTTCTTTATGACTGGCAGACTTTCCAAGATCATTGAAATTTCTCTCCTTCCGTCCCACATTTCAAGGGCCAACCTCCTTACCTTGAAAATGGTGAATTCTTCAGACTTAGCCAGAATTTTCATGAATTTCATACTCTTTTGGGTGATTTTTCTATGATTTTTCCATCAGATCTGACTGGTTTTTTGACTAATTTTTCTAGATTCTTCATGCTTTTCAGTTGATTTTCTCAGATTTTTGAACTATTTTTCCATGCTTTTTCTGATTTTCTTAAATTTTTGCTTGCTTTTCTAGATTTTTCACTTGATTTTTCAATTTTTTGGTTGATTTTTGGATCTAAAGATGGAAAGTTGACTCGTGGACCAGGGTTGATTTTCTAAAAAATAGAAATTTCTAAAAATAGAAAAAGAAAAATCCCTAAAGAATAGGGAACCCCGTTTGGTCCAAAAATGCCAAAAATGAAAAAAATGAAAAAGCAAGAAAGCATATTCCCTAAAAAATAGGAAGTGTCAGAATTGGCCGAAAGCACAGGCAATCCTTGTCTCCCAGGCCTTCTGAGCACTTCCATGATGTTTATGCACTGATTCAAGCATGGATTACTAACTTGGCTCGGATGATTCTCAGAAGACTAACTTGAAACTCTCAAAATGATGACCTTATTGTAAAAATACAAGTGATAAGCAGTTGTGACGCCAAAGCCAAAAAGAAAAAATAGGGGGTCCCCATTTGCAATGGGGCGATGTGTGAAAAGGTCACAACAGGACCCATTCACAATGGGTGGCAAATTCGTCCTCCTTGGCCTCAAATTCAAAATATTTCAAATTTCCTTTTGAGATTTTATTCAAAATCACTTGTTGTTGGCCTGTGATGAGGTATGAATAGATTCTAAGGCACAATAATTGTATAAATAAGTAATTTTCATCTCATTTTACATCTCCTCACTCATTCAAGCATTCAAGCATTTTGCATCATCTTTTCAAGCACTATTCAAGCACTTTGAAGCAGCCATTGACATTACTTTAGAATTTCATTATCAAGGGTTAGGTAAGTTGACAGAATTTGCATATTATTAGTTTATCTTTCTCTTTTATTTCATTATCTTTTCAAGGGTTTAATTACCAAAAGCAGGGTTTGACCAAGGAAAAACCCTATTCACTAACCCTCAATCATTTTTCTCCTATTGCATGTTTTTTTGTAGCTCTTTGTATGTAGATTTAATAGGTTAGTAGGTGTTGAAGATTTATTTCCAAGTCAACTTGAGTCAAATTCAAGCTTGGAGAGAGTTATTTTTCTATTTTCTAAAGCACTGACTTTGGCAACCTGACAAGCAAAATTTTCTAGATCTGGTGTTGTAGAGGTTTCTCCTGATTTTTCATAAATTTGGGAGAGGATTGATTTGCCACTTGTGGTGAATAAGTCCCACCTTAGGACTGAACATCTGAATTTTGTTAGATTCTGGATCTCGACAAACATAAACTAGCTCCTGACACTCTTTCACTAGGTGGAGGACTGATTCACCACCCTGGGCGAATGAGTCCCAATGTGAAAATTTAGTAATTTTCAGCAGCATTCATAACACTCCAAAATCATCACAATTCATCCAAGTTCACTTAGATTCATCTCTGTACTTTTTGTTTTGTATTATTTCTTCATTTACATAGTTATTTTCATATCATAATGTGTTTTCAAACATAGTTGTAATTGCACTTATACATTCATTTTTGGTCATTTAGATTAGTCAATTACATTTAGTTAAGTCCATTTACATTAAACACCATTGCATACATTCTAATTTGAGTGATACATTAGCATTTTTGGCCCTATCTCTCTCCTTTTAGGTGAAAAACCCTAGAAGTGCAAGAGTAGTCCATAGGGTCCCAAAAATCTATGTTTCACATGCAATCACATACAAGAACATGAAAAATAAAATAAAGAAAAGTACTAGTTAGGCACATGAAATTCAACCTATATTAGGTCAACTGCATCCCATTCTCGTTCGGTATAAATGGAAGGCTAACAAATAGCCAAAGGGACAATGACAACTTTTGAACTAGGGGTAGTACCAAGTTCAACACTCTTTTTGGGAGATTTGTCATTTAATCTCATAGAAGAGGAAAACATGTATTCAATTCATTATGAACTTGATCATCAATCTTTATAATGTCAATTTCATCATCTAGATTAATCACAATAGGATGTTGAATGATAATGTCTCTTGAAGGTTATTGTTTAAATTGCAGTGAGGGTATAGAGTCATCATGCATTGCTTCCTAGTAAGTTCGGATTTTTATTTTCTATGTTGTTCTTTTCTTCTTTAGCTTGTAACATACAAGCAATGGCATGACGTCTATGCCTACGCTCTCTAGCAATCCAATTTCATTTCAATCTATTGTCAATTTACGTTTGTGTAGGGGCAGGTTTTTCAATCATAGGTTTCTTCTCTTCCATTAGGGAAGGAACAAAAGGATCCATAGGAGGTTTCTCAACCACTTTCTCTTTAGCTTTACATAAACTTGTTTAACTTTATGAAGGATAATGGGATTGTTTTAGTTTTCTCATGGTCTCTTGTAGAACATCATAGGAGGTTTTGTCATAGGTTTCTCTTGGATGGTTGGAAGAAATTTTGATTCAATCATTTTTTTTCAAGGATAGGCGGCTCAATCATGGGTTGAGGCATGTTTTGAAGGGATAATTTTTCTATACCCTTTGTCTTAAATTTTTTATAGGATTTGAAAAATAAGGCCTCTCAAGTTCTAATAGGTTCAATAGGCTCGAGCTGAAAGACATCTAATGAAAAGTTCCTTTGGGAAGATGCCAGATTAAGCCCACTATGATACACAGTAAAGATATCATTGCTAAAGGGAAACTTTAAACATTTATGCACAAATGATGGGAAAACATTCATGGAGTGAAGCCATGGATAGCCTAACTTCACACAAAATTGGTCCAATTGTGGGATGATGGTGAATGAGACATTTAATGTTTTCAATCCAACTTTCAAAGGAAGATCTATCAAGCCTATCATAGGACAAGAAAAACCATTATGCATCTTGATCCATGCTTTTGGTTTTTCATATGTATCTTGATAGAGTTCATGCACAAATAGGAATTCTTTAGTGATCAAAATCTCTCCACATATGGGATCAATTAATATCCCATTAGAAGGCTTGCTATTGATTCTTTCAGCCATGTAAAGAAGACCATTAGGTACATGTTTAAGTATGTTGTTTTGTGAAAAATAAATATCAAGAGGCACTTTAGTTGAGCCCTTACAAGGTTTAGCTTTGTTAAATTTGACTAAGGCATGGATGTTATTATTCTCTTGCTTGTTTAAGTTCTCATTTAGGAAGCAACTAAGGCTATTGAAAATTTGTGTTTCATTTCCTATTTTAAGCACTTTCCTTAGATTTTGTAAAGTAGGAATCATACTAATGTCCATGATCTTAGTAAGTATAAAGTCTTGTAATTTTTCTATGTTTACATCTAATTAGTGTAAGTCATGGGAAATGAAGTATGCATACTATGAACCATAGAGGGTTGAATATCAACACTATTAGAAAGAGATCTAGAAAACCCAAGATCCATGGTGAGTGAGATATCGTGGGATGACATGAGCCTCGAACTACATCTTACAATAGTATTGCTAATACGACACCAAAATATAAAGCTCATATAAGTTTTACAAGCCTGCTTTGCAAACCCAAAATGGAAAGAGACAATGCAATGACTTATAATGAAATGCAATTTTTAGATTCTAACAAGGTAATTTGTTGATTACATAATGCAATAAACTAAAAATGAAAATTTTTAAATGCAATTTAGAATTTTGAAAATGTACTAAATGAAACAAATTAAGCTAGATCTAATGAATTTAATGAAACAAAAAAATTGAAAAATTGAAACAGAGATGCAATAACAACAAATGAAAACATAAAACAAGAGATTTCAGATTCCAAAAATTTAGATCAACACCTGATCATGGACGCATTCACCTTAGGGTGAATGGGTCCTAGATTAGGGTTTTGAAATTGATTTTTTTACATATTTTTAAACTTTTTTCTGATGATTTCTAGATTCAAGCCTACTACAATAAGTTTTAGGTTCAAATTTTTGTAAATGTAATGTGAAATGCAAGTTGAAAATGTGATAAAATGATGTATTACAAGACCTAGTTTGATATGATTTATTTTATTTTTTTCAAATGCAAGTTTATATGATATAATATGATATGCAAGATGACTATAATTTTTTAGATTTAAAGAATGCAAACAATGCAATCCTAAAAACCTAGATGAGATGAAAACTTGAATGCAAAATAAGACACCCTAAATGAGATCTAATTCAATGCAAATGAATACAAGATCTAACCTAGGATGACAAGAGACTCCTAAAATCAGAAAATTACAATTCCCAAGAAGTTGAGTTCACCAAAATGAAACATAGAAAAAGAGGTTCACCCAAATGGGGATTCACCAAATGGATTAACCTAATTTTTCTTATGTTTGGATGTATGTTCCATTCAATTATGAGGGGAAAAATGCATAAATAACAATAAAAAATAAATCCTAACTATTACAACAGCAATAAGGGAGGTTTTCATGATCTTGCAAGATGGATGACAACTTTTGCAACTTTTCAATCTTAAAAACTTTGCAACTTTTATTCTCTGCTTCATCTTCAAGCTAAAACCTGCAATCACATATCAAGAGAGAAGAAGAATTGTTGTTTGTTAGGGAATAGGGGTTTTCCTTGGTCAAACCCAATTTTTGTAATCAAACCTTATGATGAAATAATGAAACATGAGACATGAAACAATGATACCTTGGATGAATTCTTGGATGCCAAATCAACAATCTAGCATGAAATGACTATAAGGAATGTAGATCTTGATCTTGAATAAGGATGTTAAAAAATTCTCGACTTGGATCTTCAATGCTACATCAACACATAAGCTCAACAACATGCATGATGCACTATGCCTTTGACATGATGAAATGACCTTTAATTTTTGCAATAAAACCTTGATAATCTACTCTTGAATGCTTTGTAATTTCTCTTGAATGCTCTATAATGCTCTTGCTTTTGATCTCATGAAGTCATAGAAAATTTCTAGGTGAAACTATGTGAATTAACCTTATATTTATACTTATCTTAAGATTTAATCCCAAAATTCAAATAACACAAGCTGACATAAGATCTAGGATTAAAAATCACTAAAATCCTACCAAGAATAAGTTCAAAAAGGGGTTTCCTAAGCTAAGGAGGACCCATTCACCACCTTGGGAGAATAGGTCCTAACATAGTTAACTAGGACCAATTTCAGGGATTATGAAACATCATGCATAAAGGGGATCCTAGAACCTAGGGAGGACCCATTCCTCAAGTGGTGAATGGGTCCTAGGTCACTAGCCTAGGACTCAAACCTTGTAAAATAAGTTTTATGAAACATTATTAATGAGTTTCAAGATTTATCCTTTCGAAAATGCAATAAATTAAGCTTCGATTTGAATTGAAGGGGCCAATTAAGCTCTAATTAACCTTAATTAATTAATAAATCCCTAGAATAGTGTGAAAGTGTAAAAATAAACTTTACAACATCCTAAATAAGGCATAATTAAGTCCATTTTATAAAAAAGGGTCCTAGACTTAATGTGAATGTGTAAAAGACATTACAACACTAAATCAAGATGATATTAGGTTCATTTATTATTAATTATTCCCAAATTAAGGAAAAGGGATAATTTTTCCATTAATACAATAACTTCATCACAAGTAGGGGAGTCATCAATGGTTGGGTTTTCTTGTTTATCAATGATGGCATTCTCTTGTTCAATAATGATTTCCCTAGAGGAAGAGAGACAAATGGGACTGTCATAACTCTCATTGATTTTATCTTCTATCTTCACAAATAGGAGAGATATTAGGAGAAGTAAAAATTTGATTGTCATGATTGTCCATTGTATTCACTTTCCCTATTAAAACATTCTCATAAAGGGGAGAGATGAACTTTTTCTTAGCATGCTTAGAAAGATAAGATACTAACATTGTTTGACAAAAAATGAAAAGTACTTCTAACCATCTTATGCAATGCTTCAAGAATGTAAATAATATATATACAAATATGAAAATTAATTGTATCCAATTTATGCAAAGCTTCAAGAATGCAAACAATGTGTATCCAAAAATTAAAAGAAATTTTATCAAACTTATGCAAAGCTTCATGAATGTAAACATTGTGTATGCAAAAGTGAAAAGTATTTTTATCCATATTATGCAAAGCTTCAAGGATGTAAAAAATTTCAAATATGATGATTTTTGCTACTGAAATGATTTTGGAATGATTCAAAAAATGACAACACTAAATGGATGATTTGACCTAGATACATAAAACATAAATTCTTGAAACTTTCTAGACTAATACTATAGGTTACCAACAAGCCTAGGAAGTACAAAAAATCACTAGAAAGCTCAGAAAATTTGGTTTTTGTAGGCCTCCAAGGACTCATTTTCCCAGTGGAAAATGGGTCCTCGTATGTTTTTCTGAGAAACTATGAATATGATATTGAAGCTTAGGAACTATGAAAATTTGCTGCCTTTTTACCCTAACAGGGACTCATTCACCCTATGGTGAATGGGTCCTAGTATAAGAATTTTTAAACTTGAAAAATGAAATTTCAAAGTGATTAGATGTGTTTTCTATTTGAGGTTTCAAACTATAACTTCTATAGCACAATTTTCTAGAATTTTATTTTGAAATGCAAGTGCAATGAAGGACAAAAGATGAACTATATGACACTTTTTGAAATGCAATCTTGACTCAATTTTTGAATATGAATGAATCCGACAAGTACACTAATATGCAAACACTATGAAAAATCAATCTAACATTATGCAATTTTTGTTGAATTTTTAGATGTAAAATGAATAAAAAATGCAAGTTTACACCTCAAATGCAATGTAAAATAATGCAACGTTGACAACCCTAGATAAAATGGAAACTAATGCAATGCAATGCAAACCAATGCAAATCTTAGATCTAAGGTTTTAATGTACTCTAAATAAAAAAAATTATAGTGTAAGATTATCAGGTTCACCAAAATGAAATAAAGGAAAAGAGGTTCACCATAATGAAATAAAACAATGAACCAATTTCCACTCTATTTCATTTAATATGTAAGCAATAATGTGTATGTGAGTTACATTAATCAAACCTAACCCAAATACCAATAAAAAGGAAAGTTTTAAGAGGGTTAAATGTTGTGTACCTATTGCAAAAATTTCCTTTTGAACCTCATTGAGGACTTATTTACCCTATGGTGAATGGGTCTTAGCTAGGGATCTAGAAAATTTGTTTCCAGGGTATGTTCCTCTTAGTCTGCACTCCTAGATTCTAGTCGGGCATTGTCAAAAAGCTGGAAATAAATCTTGTAGCTCATTTTCCATAATTTTGCAAGAAAGGTGACAACTTTGAAAACTTTGCAAATTTCTCCAATTTTTATTTCCAGTTGATCCTCAACCTAAAACCTGCAATCACACATCAAAGAGAGAAAAAATGTTGTTTCTTAGGGAATAGGGGTTTTCCTTGGTCAAACCCTGTTTTGGTAATTAAACCTTGAAGTGAATGAAAGCATAAAGGAATGATGAATAAACAAATGCCATGCCATAAATCGCCACACCTTAATTGAACCTGGTATGAAAAATCTGTAATCTAGCATGAAGTGTCCTCAATGAATGTAGATCTTGATCATGAAACTTGATTAGAGATAATACCTTTGAATATGCTTGAATTGATCTTGAACAATACATCAACACATTAGCTCAACAACATGCATGACGCATTATTCCTTTCACATAATGAAATGCATCTTGATTGTTACAATAGTCTTCCATAAATTTTCCCTTGAATTCCTTGGAAGCTTTTGAATGCTCAAGCTTGAATGCTCTTAACTTGCATGAAATCTTCTAGGTGAAACATAGCAAAATGACCTCTTATTTATGCATATCTTATCATTAATTCCCAAAATTCAAATAACACATACTGACATCAAATCATGTATTTGAAATAATTAAAATACTTCCAAAAACATATCCCAAGGGGGGGTCCTAGGTCTAAATGAGGACCCATTCACCATGTGGCGAATGGGTCCTAGCTCACTTAACTAGGAAACACTTTGGGAAATATGAAAGATCGTGTGAAAAGAGGGTCCTAGGACTTAGTGAGGACCCATTTTCCAGGTGGTAAATGGGTCCTAGGTAACTAACCTAAGACACACACCTTCTAAAATTAAGTTTTGTGTAATATCATTTATGAATGTGAAGTTTTATCTCTCAAAATTTGCATTTAATTAGGCTTGGATTTGAATTAAAGTGGCCAATTAAACTCAATTAACCTCAATTAATTAATAATATGCTAGATTAGTGCGAAAGTGTAAAGATACACTTTACAACACCCTAAATAAGGCAACATTAAGTTAATTTTATTAAAAGGGTCCCTAAACTTAATGTGAATGTGTAAAACACATTACAACATTAAATCAAGGCAACATTAAGTTCATTTTAATATTATTATTCATTCCCAAACTAAGGATGAAGAGACACTTTTTTTGTCATTACAATATTGGTCTATCCTTACTCCATACAATATTGCTTCTTCCTAGAAGCTCCTTCAAAAATTAGAATAGTAGGAAAGCCACTAGGGAACCAAATTTGAATGGGTATTTGTTGTCCTTAGTCTGCTTCAGATTATCAAATAATTGTTGTTAGAGAAGCTCACACCAGTCATAGTCTTTTCCTTTATCTACCATCTCATGTGATGCATGAATTACTCTGGAAGACACAAAATTCTCTCTATTAGTTTAATAATTATTGTAGCCAATAAACATAGTAGCATATCTTACTTCCAGATTCCTTATGGTATTTATGGTGAGTGGGTCCTCCGATCATTTGTAGATCTTGTTATCTCCATTACATCCTTATTCTTCATATATTTTAGCATAGGTATTGGCCTAGTGTCACATATTCTAGTAACATCCCTTATGACTTATTCGTTTATCAATCTATGCATATCAGTCCATAGAAATGTATCATGCACTATGCTTAATGCTATCCTTACATATTTAAGATCGTCATCATGGGCGAAACATGGAAACATTTTCTAGACATTCAGCTTCTTTACTAGGTTTTCATATTTAGGCTTAATACTAAAGTCATCTCTAGTCAAATGTTTATTCCATAGGTCTATAAGTTTCACATGATTGTAATCTTCTATATTTGCATGAATATATGCCCTAACATCCTTAGTAGGTAAAACTTTGTATGGTATACTTGAAAATTCTCCTAGTGGGTCATTCTCATTAACCATTGTAGGTGTTTCCATCTTGAATTTAAATGCTTTGAAAAATAAATTCTTCAAATGGATAATGATAAATTCCTTTTTCTTGCTCAACCAAAATTAGGGTTTGAATTCTCCACTTCTTAGATCACATTTGAACTCTAGAATTTGCTTCAACTTTCCCTGCTCACTTCAATTACATAAAAGTGAAAATAAATCAACAAGGGATAGGTATATAATCTTTCTGATTCTTCCTTAATTCGTATTTAATTTACCAAACAATAAAGTTGGTAAAAACCTTCTCTGTGTAATAACAAACCTTAAATCACTTCATCAATCACCACATTTGCATATTTTCTTCAAAAAAATTCTTTAAAAGATCCATAATATCCATCTACATCTTATATTAGCAGAGGGTGTTGGAAACAAGCAACACTGAGAGGGGGGTGAATCAGTGTTCTACAAAAATTAATCCTTTTATTTTGATCTTTAATATGTGCTTAAAACATTTAATTAGAATCAATATACAAAAACTGAAATCAAGAAACCACAAAACCATAACACAAGGATTTTTACATGGAAACCTTGTTAGGGGAAAAACCAAGGTGGATGGCCAATCCACAATAAGTTATGAGTATAGGGTCATCCCACAATAATGGGTTACACTTTTTGGCCAAACTTGACATTGAAATCAACATTTAAAAAAAAAAACTTCACTTTCTGACACCTATAGTAGGTAAATTATTAGGAATTTGAAAATAATGTAAACTAGTGATTTGTGAGATTTTTTCTGTAGATTTTAAATATATTTTTTTAAAAAAAAATTGGAATTAATTTTTTTTTTTTGGCGTCTCCTTTGATAACTAGTTCTTTATAGTAAACAACATTTTTAAAAAGTGACGTGTACTTCAACAAACATAATGTTTTTTCTACAAACGATAAAATTTTGATTCTTTTTAATTTAGGTTGCTAACACTGATATCTATTGGCTTCATTTTGTTTCATAACGTTTTGTTGAATTTTTTTTTTAATTAAGTTTTGAAGTCAAAAAATTTACAATTTAGACATAGGTGCACTTCGACACGCATAACTTTTTTGGTATGTAGTGAAATTCATTTTTTTTTTTGTTAGAACAAGGACACCAATACCTAGGGCGTATATATTTTTCAAAAAAAAATTCTCAAATTTAATATTTTTCCACAATGATTTTTCACTGAACTTGATGTTCAGTGAAAAACCTATGTCCAGTTAATCAAAAGAATAAAATGAAAAATAAAAACAAAATATATTAAATTTATAGTTGTTGGAAAGCACGTTTCGAGCACTACACTCCCCCAACTTGGTTTATCAAGTTTGAATCCATCTGCACCTCCTTTTTGGGCTTCGATAGTCAAAAAAATACATAAAATTTGAAATGGTGGAGGGGAAAGAGAAAAAAGGGGGGTTCATTAGAACCCCCCTTCTAATGAAGGGGGTTCGAATGAAGGGGGTTCATTAGAACCCCCTTCATTCGAACCCCCTTCATTAGAACGGTTGGTTCGAATGAACCCCTCTCCATTCCGCTAAATTTTTCCACCAAAGTTTCCTCTAAGATAGCCTTCGAACGAAGGCTCCAAAAAACGCATTTAAACGGCTAATTTCTGGATTTCCTAATATTAGCATTTTTGATTTTTTATTATTTGCAATTGTTTTTTTGTTTTCTTAAGTTTCTATTATGAAAGTATGTGAATTTTTTCTATATAAGTAAGAAAAAAATCATAGAAATTGTCAAAGCTGTTTTGGTTTGTTTTGGTTTTACAGGGAAAGCTTTGGAGGAGAATATCTGAAGAATTGTGAAAAAAAAATTTGTTCTATTGGAGGAGAATATTTGAAGATCAGAAGAGGCTTTGGAGGAGAATATCTGAAGATCAAAAGAGGCTTTGTTCTATTGGAGGAGAAGATTAGAGGAATTTTCAAGCGATATTTTACAAAGAAGGAGATGGGAAACAAAAAAACAAGACAAAGGAAGAGTCAACGAAAGAATTCAGTAGAAGAGGAACAAAGATTACGTGAAGAAAGCTTGCAAAGATATCATAGATGAAAACAAGGTATGCCAAACTTGTGCCTCTCCCAATATTATTCCTTTTGTATCCCTTTAACCTTCCATTTTATATTTTTATTCAAGAATTATGTAGGAGGATTAATATATTTCTTTTGATCAACGTAAAATTTCCTATCTCAAACCTATCTCAAAATTATTTAGTTTCATGCATTCTTTGTAGAAATTTAAGAGTGATAATATCTTAATTTACACTAGATTTAATATTGCAACCTTAATTTTCTTTCTTTAAACTAACATGCATTTCCCTTCATTAGCCCCACACTTAAAGATGAAATAAATACCCGAAATGATTAATTACCATGAAATACCAAAAGCCTTTAATAGAAGACAAAAAAAGTGAATAGGTATTGAGCATTATTAATAGAAATCACAAGTGTGACATTATGAAAAAATTGATGGTAAAATTGATGAGAATAGAACAAAAGAGATAGCTAATTATCTACAAAATTAACTACTGGCAAGCCATAGAAGGGGATGCAATTGGAATCTATCAAAGGAATACAAGAATCCAAGGAATTTTACATTTGATAGAGAGAAACAACAACTTTCCAATCTTACACAAAGTTAAGATGCTTCTCCATGAAGGTTGTGTCATCATTCTCCCTTCATCACCTTTACTTTGTGTCCTCTAGTTCTCAAGCTATGTTTGATCTAATCAAGAATGGAGTAAGATTTCAATCTCTCTTGTAACATTTTAATGTTGTTGGCATTTTTCTTTATGGGGGCTCTACTAACTTTAATTACCCTCCTTAGAATAGCTTTGATCCATAAAATATTTCTCTAAAAATGCAATTCATTCACCACTCTTAGTGTTTTCCATTTTCAATTCACTAACTTATTCCATAACCTCCCAATGTTTGAAGAAAAGTTGTTCTTCTTTCATAGGGACAAGCACCTTTTCCTTGGAAGTTTCTTAGCCATTTAGATAGTTTTTAGTTTCATTTTGTTGGTCTCAATGAAGAACCACTTAAGGATTGTATGATGAATGATAACCTCTTTGTTCATATCAATATTTTTATTTGCAATCAAGTTCACAATTGAAGCAACAACCTCTAAAGAGAGAGAATGGCATGGAAGATCAGCCAGTGAAATAAGAGGGGCAAGGCATAAATATTTCACTTTACCTCATCATCCAAATCAATTTCATCCTCCATTTTCACTTTACTCTTCACCTTAAGATTATTTTTCTACCCTCCACTCCCTTTAGTTTACCATCCAAAATGGGGTCATTCTCATCATATTTTTCCCCTTCTTGAATGTGACTTTAGTGCTTCTAATATCTTCACCACCAAAAAAATTCATTCTAATATCTTCACCACCAAAAAATTGCATTCTTCCATGATTCTCAAGATCATTAGGGCCAAAGACAAGACTTTCTTGGAAAGGGGACCTAGGGTCAAGACTCAAGGTAAGAAGAATAAACCATTTTAGGAGTGTAATCCATAATGGAATAAGGTCATCTATTCTTATAGTAATGTAAGTCCAATTTAGAAGAAGCAAGGTGGATTCTACAAGTAGCAATGACAAGTGGGGGTTTCAAGGATAATTCGTGTTTAATAAGTAGGATGAAATATTTGTGTAGGGTACAACCTTAATTATTCTATTAAATTCAAGAATAGAGTATTCAAGAAAGGGTAACATAACGAAAGGAAAAATCACTAGGTAATTGTTATGAAAATAGACAAATGGTGTAAAATGGTGTAATTGGCTTGGAAGTGCTCCTCAAGCATGACATACCTTGTTAGCAAAAATTGAGCATAGATAAAGGATTTTGTCCTAAGTTACTTTGGTGTAATTCTTATACCTTAGTATGAGCAATAAAAGGGAGACAATAACTTATGTGGTGAGTTACAAAAGGATGTGGTAGGAAAGAACAATTAAAATTGAAAATACACATATATTCACAAATAAATAATAGCACATCATACATTCATTAGATCATCATGCAATATATTATATTCATCATATATATCTCTGCTACATAGTTCATTTATACATCAATATTCTTTCTTATATTTCTCTTCTATATATCATCCATCTATAATATATTACATACTTTCTTCTCTATTCTACTTCTATAACTTCACCATAACTTCATCTAGTGCTTCTTTCCTTAATTTTCCTATATTTATATTGTTTCTTCTCTTCTTTGCTTAACATTATGACTAATGTTTCAAGAAATCGTTCAATTATCTCTACTAAATATCAGATCTCTCGATATTCTGATATTTGTGAAAAGCCAACACAGCCTTAGCATTTGCATAGACTAGTTTATCATTTATTTCATATGGTAATTGCAATATCTAGAATGTGAGTGGTTCCACTACCTCCATGAAAGTGTGCTCTTTGTCTACCACAAATGTAATGTTATTCACATATTAGTGCATAATATTAGAGGATGCTTAGTCCCTTGATTTCATTTAGGCTTAGAAATTTATGAAGAATATGAATATATGATTAAGATACATAACATCTTTAAAGTGTTTCACATATATCTCAATATATCACTATATCTGTATATATCAGTGAGGTTGTTGACTAAATTGCCATGGCATGGTACTCTCACACTTATAGTAGGTTGTCATATCTTTATGAACTTCCTTAGATCCATTTCTTCTCACTGGATTTTGACAAAATATCACGTGTCTTTCTCACAAACACCACCATCCTATGTAATGCCTCCTCAAGGATTAGACTGAAAAAATGTGGTTAAATACAATAACACAACATTTATATTAATATAGAACATCCATCTTTTATCTAAATTGAGCAGAGATAATGAGCAAATTTCCACCAAATATGGCTTTTGGGTAAAGATTGTAAGAAGACTCGTGTATATACACGTGGAATAATCATTAAAGGCTATTGTTACAAATGGACACAGAAAATTTAAATCTGAAATTCTCTAATTTGAAATTATGATGTGAAAAAGAAAAGAAAAGACGAGTCCAGAATTCAATAAAGAGTCAAATGAATCTTTAGAATACCTTATGCAGATATTTAGGATCCAAATTGTGGTATACCTTATGTAAATTGGTGTGGATGAAGATGTATTGAATTTGAGAAGGAGAATTAATAAAGAACCCTACTTTTAACGCCTATTTTCACTGTTCTTTGAGATGGTATGGACTGTATGGACCACTAATGGGCCTGAGATTTTTTGGATGTGGTAGAGGTTTGAATCTATTTTAATCTAGTCTTTGTTTTGTTTCATTTCATTGAGAAAGTGAAAAGTTATAGCATTTTTATTGAAGACTGCCTGAAATCCTATGAGGGTAAACAGTGAGCATTTAAAATTGTTGAATTTATTATTTTGTATGGTGGGAAAAAAACTAAAAGTTGGTGAAATAAAGCATATGTTTGTGCAATTTCATGTGGCAAAGTTGCAGACCCAAAGGATTAAGTTTGTTTATCATTCTATGATTCCCTGGGCTAGATTTTGTATGATTCCAGACTGGGGATGACAGAGTATAGTAAGGGTTTGAGTAATTTGATGAAGGAGTTGGCATTCTTGATAGGTGAATTTGTTTGTATATGGTGTCAAGGATTTCTAAGAAACTTTTTTAAGCTATGGTTTATAAAAACTTTGAAAGCTTGAGACCTTTTTATGCCGCTGTCCTTTATGGCAGACTTGTTATAGTCATAGACAAGGCTGAGTGTATAGTGCATTTTAGAGTTTCCTATGGTTAATGATTGCAACAACCTTTCAAGAATCATATGTTGAATTGTATTTCATGCCATTAAAACTATGTTTAAGGTCTGGGAGGGTCCTTTGATATTGCATGACAAAATAGATAGGAGAGGACAATCTTAAGAAGTCTAAATAGGCCTAATTGCTGAATGACAGTCATTATTTGGTGGTGTTTGTAGAATGTATGATCCTTTAGCTATGTAGGATCAACAATTCTATAGTGAATCATGATATTATACTGTCCACTATTATGCGGTAGGAATTTTCCCTATGAATTATCAAGAATATAAAGGTCTGGTCCTAGTATTCAAATAAAGAGTATAATTCTGATCAAATATTCTATTGGTATGCAGGTATCCTAGTATTCAGAATTACTGGATTCAATAAATTACATAGATTATTTAGTGTTAGAGGCACTATTAAGCTAACATAGATTATAGATTATAGATTATTTATGAGAGCTTGTGATCGATAAATCATTGGATATCAATCCTAGTGATACATCATTAATGGATTTCTGATATTAGCCTTATCAACACTCTAATGAAATCACCCTACAAGCTTCCACTTAATTTGTAGTAGGATTAATAGACATAAAAAATCAAAGAAATAGATAAAATAACTAGTAAAACAAAGAAAATAAACAATACACAGTTGCATAACATGATAATTCCTTTGGTGAAAATCCAAACAAGCAGAAAAACTTTAGTAAAAGTATGTATGTGGCATCTCACTCACTATTCAGTGCTATTGCATGAATATTCTTCCATAAAGATGGACTGATTGTACAAACAACAATATAACTTCACTTGTCACCTGTCTGTTCTTTCAATCCACAAGTATCTACAACACATTGTCTGTCTCTTTAGTATGGCAATAAAAGTGCTCTTCTTAGCCAATTGAACTTGCATGAAGGGTATTCAATTACCTTTTATCCTTGTCTACCTTGCATCAATGGGAGATGGACTGATTGCCCTAGAATGGAAATAGTCACCCTTGCATAAATGCCCAATTGTTGATATGGAAACCCAAACAAACTACTCGCTAGCTCTAATGGCCTCCAACAGAGAATGCCAAGAGTTTTCTTCTTGCCTTCACAACTCCATGGAATGCAAACAGTCCCAGCTGAAGAAGAATAACAATCCGCTTTTAACTAATGTTTGTCATCGTGGCACCACTAAGTGTGGGAAAATAGAAAGCATGACCCTTATCAAAGTCAAATAGTTGCCAAGCAAGGAACAAAATTGTCCCTTTCATTGTCTTCCATGTATGGCTCTCAACATAATAATAGCTAAAACTACTTTGAAACAAATGAAGATATGGATGCTCGGTGCCACAAATCCCCCAATAAAACTAGCAAACACATTTTCTCGTTCATACACTTGCTACATATCATTTGAGCATACTCCAAATTTGTGCCATAAATCCACCAATGATGTTCCAAACCAGTGCCAAGGACTGGAAAACATATTTTCTCTATTCATACACTCACTACATATCATTTGAGCATACTCCGAATTGTCGAAAGCAATGATAGTATCCCAATGACGATCTCAATAGAGAATCAATGCTCCATTAATCTACATGAAGTCAGAAAACACTCCTAAAATGGCCTCATTCCTTTTGCACAAGATTTAATACCTGCAGCAACCTTTTATCACCTCTAGAAGCCTTCAGGATGCTTGTAGCAGATTACATGAAGCCTATAGTAGCCTGCATGATGCATTGTAGCAACATACACAACACCTGTAGCAATTACATGATGCCTGTATCGGCCTACATGATGCATGTAGCAACATACACAACACCTATAGCAAACTATATGATGCATGTAGCAGTCTTCATGATGCATGTAGCAACATGTACAACACCTGTAGCTGCTTGAACAACACTTGTAGCACTGTTACTATTACAAGTGATCTACAAATGATCCTGCAGCATGTCATATACTTTTCATAGAGACAAATCCCCATAATTCCCCGTACTCATGATATTTTCCCATTCAAATGCAGTGTGTTTAGACGTGGTCAGGAATCTTGGATCTAAGTTTGAGTCAGGCTTGGTAAGTCTGCAGTCATGATTTGTTGACATGTTAGTCTCAGCTGTACCTTGTCTTTATCACTGACATATAGCAAACAAGTCTATAGTTCTCCTTGCCATTCACACTAGTGCATTATTTATTCCATGTCAATGATTTCTCTAGATTGATGTGAATCACTAACTGTATCATTACAATACCAAGAGTTTATGATGTTGCATCAATGCAGTGAAACCTCCAATCTTGAAAAACAAATTGCAACTAAGATTATACTTCCCTCCATGACCTGAAGTACTTTGGTACCTTGTCACCCTGGTCTGTTGTTCCCTGTGGATGATCATAGTTGTTTTCTTCAATGTTGTCCTTCAAATGGTTGCTCCTTTGGTCATGAGAACCATAATCTGCCTTGCAAATTTTTCCCTTAGAACTGTCATTGTACTTGGACCAATTATAATCTCTCTTAAGAATAGAGTTAAGTATTAGATCTTAAAGATAAAACAAAATTTTATGCTTCATAGTTATCCTAAGCAACCCAGTCTCATCCTTTTCTTGCAAGACTAGGTATATTTTAAAAACTACAGCTTAATTTATCATAGTCAAGATCCACCTAGTGATCAATTAAAATCATCCTTTAAGTTCCATATGTTAAATTTATTCTATGTGTTTTTGTGTAGGGGCTCAACATACAGAAACTGAAGTAGAAGTCGAGCCAAATTTAGATACTAGAGCAAATGAGGTTGAAGAACATATAGTTGATGTTAGGGAGGAGGCCCAAGTGCAAGGAATGAATATTGGAGAGGGGTTAGGATCACTTCGGGATACCATCATGGATGAGCATATGAATATAGCTAAAGAGGTGAAGAGAAAAATTTCTTCTAGAAATTTAGATCATTTACTTCAAATGCATATGGAAAAATTGAAGTTTTATGCTGAACAACCTAGAAATAGTACTAGGAGGTCAATGAACAAAACTGCAAAGAAAATAATTGCTCATTTCAATAACCTTGATACACTTGATCAAGCCCAACTATTATCAATTGTACTTCTAAGTAATGAGCTACAAGAGCCATTACAATTGTTGGGTGTAGATACAAGTACAAGAAAGAGGAAAGGTTCACACTTACAAAAAGACATTGTTGAAAATTTGAAAGAAGGTTTGGGGTCCATTGGGAAACAGTCTCGATCAGCAGATAAGGCAATTTCAAGAAGAGTCATGTTGACATCAATTTTAAGTGAAAAAATGGCCAAAAAAAGACAAATCTCTTCACTTTCAACCGAGATTGGTTTCAGCAAAAAGACATTGACACAATATGTCAAAAGGAGAAAGATTCTTGATGATAGTACCTCAGAAGGCAATTGGGCAATTATGTGTAGAGCTCCTCGATCTGACAGGATTCAAGATGTTTTTAGGAACTTCATCTCAACCTTTTGGAATGATCATACCCATCCTTCATCAAATAGTAGAGATGTTATCAAACACAGGATTGGGCCCAATAATAATGAATTACATATAAAACATTGGCTAGACATAACACAACATGAGATGTATGTAATGTTTTGTAATTCAAATCCACATATAAAGATTGGGCAAACAACGTTTCAAAGGTTAAAGCCACACTATGTGAAAACAAACAAGGTTTTTGAAACTTGTTGTTGTCGTTATCATATTGAATTTGATCTCTACTATCAAGTGTTCTGAAAGATTAGAGAAGAAAGTGATGGTATTCAGAATGCGCCTCCTAGACAAGCAAGTCAGTTCGTAGCATCCATCCTATGTGATAAATCAAATGATGATAATGCAACCAATCAAATAAGTTTCATACAAGGACACTGTGAAACATGTGGAAATTTGGCTAAAATTCCTTTGAGAGATGAAGATACCGACCTGACAAAGTTGGTAAATTGCAAGAGTTACAAGTATATCAAATTTCATACCAAAAGTGGCAAAGAATCAACAAGGTTAGATTATGTAGAAGAGGAGATACCTATTGGAAAATTTATGGAAAAGTTTCGTAAATTGATACAATCATATATACAACATGCTTTCTTTTCTAAGTGGCAAGCACAACAGTTTCAGACATTAAGAGATACATTCCCACTTGGAACAGTGTTATCAGTAGTTGACTTTATAGAGAATTACTCTTTTCTACATCAAAAAGAGATTCAATCACAATATTATTTTTTAGAGCATATCACTATTATGGTGCATGTGTGTTATCGACATGCACAAATGGATTTGGATGGTGTTGACAGTACATCTAAGGAACGAGTCATTAAGAAAGAATATCACTTTTATATTAGTGATGACAAAGAGCACGATACTCTATTTGTACAACATTGTTTCAAAAACTTTTTTGAATATTTGGCAATCAGGGGTATCAAAATTGAAAAGCATTTTGTATGGTCAGATGGATGTGCTTCACAATTTAAATCTTCAAGGCCATTTTATGCACTTTGTAGATATCATCGAAATGACAACATACCACATGTTTGGAGCTTCTTTGAGAGTGGACATGGAAAGGGTGAACATGATGGTGCAGGAGCTTGCATCAAACGTGCTCTAAGAAAGTATCAACTGAATTATGAAGGAGATCGTATAAAAGATGCGCATGATGTTGTTGAATGGTGTCAGAAACACTTTGCATCAAATGAGGTTGGCACATCTTCAACAAACAACCGATCCATTCCACATAGAGTGTTTTGGGAGATATCAGGTATGTTTTTGTTTATATTTAAATCTTTAAATATACATATATATGTACATTCAAGTTTATTTATTTTAGTTTGAATATATTTATATTAAATTATGATTTTTTAATGCAAAATTAATTTTTGTAGGTGTGGATAGAAGATCAATGCATGGATGCAAGAGGGTAGAGAAAACAAGATCTTTGCATTCTATCATGAGTACAAATAGTTTCCCGTGGACATTGCAGACTAGGGATTACTCATGTTTTTGTTATGACTGCATTTTAGAAAACTATGATGAATGCAACAACCAACAACAAGGATATGTCAGTGGATGGAATTTGGTGCCACTAGATGTTAGTGACACATACAATGAAGATGAAGATGAAATCTTTGAAGACATTCCTTTGATTTCAATTGATTATGACCATATTTCAGGACTAATTAAAAAGGGTATGTATGTGTATATATTTATATCGTACATGTACGAGATTCTGTAAATTTGTAACTTAATCATTTAATAATTTTTTGCTACTTATTTTAAGTACATTTATATATACTTAAATGATAGTGGAACTCCTTTTTTTACAAATTTTCCATGTAAATTTGGTGCAAGAGATATTTTTGCAGTCATAGCAGAGGCTAGAAACATAGAAGGTGTTAGTTATTATCTATTGCATTGCACAAGAGAGAGGTGGAAGCTAGTAGAATCAGAAACGAGTGATGGAATGTCGTTCCCCACAGGTTTGACAAAATAAATAGATGCTCTTGCAAGATTTATCTATTGAATGTATATATTTTGAATTTGTTACTCGTATTGACCTTCTAAATGTTATGTCTTACTTTTGAATGTTGGTTCCCACAGGTTCAGTTGTACTACAAGGGACATATCTGAAACAAGTCAAAATTGTTCAGCATGGGATTCATTTTATTGATTATCAACTTGAGAACAAAGTATATCAATATAGCTACCTAGTAGTTGCTACTGCCCTATCCCTTCATCCAGTTCCACGTGCACGTGTACGTCGTAAGTGGAGACTAGATAATGATGAACATCAAAGAATATTACATATTATTGAAGAGCGAGCTGAACCACTTGAATTGGTTTGAATAACATGATGTGTCATAGGTGTACTTGAACAATTTACACAAATTGTATGACTCCAAACTATATTAAATTTAATTTTTCTTCAAGTTCATTCCATCTTATTTTTCAACAAAACAAATATATTATCATGTATATGTTACTTTAAGTTTAAAATCTTATTCAATTAAGTATATTATGGTCTCAATATTTTGTATAATAGCTATACTGATCATTTTTTGTATAATAGTAACTTCCTTTCTTGTGGATGATGAAAATAGGCATCAAATGTAGTAGGAGTTATACAAAGGATTTTATAGAGCTAGCTGCCCCATGATAGAAGTTGTGGCAAGGTCTGTGATGGAGATGGCCATGAAAAGAGAACCCAGAAATGTTGCTTTTGTTTTACGCCTACAATATCATGATTGTTCAGTTAATGTAAGATAGAGATACTTTTTAATGTACTTTAGGCCTTAGTAAAAATGCTTGAACTTATCAGAGAGTATTTGCTTATTTAGATGATTGTTTAGGGCACCCCTAAATTCATAAGTTTATTCTATTTGGAGTTTTTCTTAATGAGGTTGTGACTTGCAAACATAATGTGTGTTTAAGTGAAAAATTAAAGCTATAGAGGGGATTATAAGCTTATTAATGGAACTATACATAGCTGATATATAACTATGTATATTATGTTGTTTTTTGTAGGGATGTGATGGTTCTCTGCTTCTGGATAAGACCTCCAACATGGCTTATTTGATGACATTTATGCCAAACTGCTATGTAGACCTATCAAGGTGGATTTACTTGCTGTTCGATTGTTGTTTCAAGCCAGGCAACAACATTTTCTTATTACTTTTTGATGGTATTAGTGTACCATGTAAACCAAAGCAGAAGCATATTTGTTTTGAATGGTAGAGATTTTTTATTTTTTTAATATTGAGATTCACCATGAAAAGTAAAATTAACAACTATGTACTTGTTGGCATTGCAGAGACAATTTTTCTAGGGAATATCTTTTTGGGTATCTTTCACAGCATATATGTGAAAGGGGATTAAACTAAATTTGAAATTAGATCTATTGGTGTGGAAGGCAGTGAGTTGTATCCAGATATAAAAGACCTCACTGTCAATGAGTTCTTGAGTCAATTTGCTTGAATTATATGAGATACTCTTGGAAGAAGTGAGCTATTAGGTAGCATGAGAATGAAAGTTTTGAATATACATTTAGTGCTACATACTGTGTATAGGCGATTGTACGATACGTTGCATTGACTCTAGTGAGTTGGGTCCTTTAAATTTGATTTTATGCATAGTCAATTATTGATATATATATGCTTGATATTTGCACGCAGTTTGCTCAAGATATTCATTAGATATGCTAATATGGAGTTATTCTAAGCTATGATTTATGAACCAAAATCAATTCTTAATGTGCAAAAGTAAACATTTTGTTGTGGTTTCAACTTATGTATTATTGTTCCTCGTAAACAAAATGCCCTATTCATTAGAATTGTTAGAATCATACATTATATGGTACTGGCACTTTATTTTTACTAAATATTAACTGTGGAATTTGTAGATTCACAGTCTTGAAGTATGGCTTATCAATCTTCAAATAAAAAACTAGTGAGATGAACTAGTGTATGTAATATTGACTTCACAAACAAATAATGCGCCAACCACAATGCCCAAAATCTAAGAAAAATTCAAATGGGGCTCAATCTTCCAACAGACTTGAATATGACTCAGATGGCAGACTGATAGTTCAATGCAAGTAATCTAGAAAATAAATTCAATTTGCCTATGTCTGTCTCAGTCAATCACATAGATTAAAGTTACATTGCAAATAGAATTGATGCTTTTAATAACAATAATGATGCCAATTATTCCTTATGGCTGATGAATTACTGGAGATAGATGCAGTTCCAAAAGCCATTTGTATGATGCTACTTCTAAATGATGCAAGATAAACAAGCAAACTATCTTTAACATGGGTCTGGGAAATTGCAGCACACATCAAGCTGCCAAGTTCTTTTGGTAAGAAGAAATGAAGTAATATAAGTATAGTAATACAATACAAAGTATCTAGTAGATCCATTGATAATCATAGATTATGGGGTCACATAGTTTGAGATGGACTTAGAACACCAACTAGGACTCAATACAATGTTGGGTGACAGGATGTGTGACTTATCTATTAGACAAAATCAGATGGGATGGGGCACCACATTACAAAATGAACTTGATAGACTAATCCACAACCATCTATGAGAGGACTAAAACAATTAACAGATGGTCAAGATTAGTCAACAAAGAGAATTGTAGGATTAAAATAATTGGCTAAATGAGTTATGCCATGTATTGTCATCCAAAATAAATGCACTGTGAACTATAAACACTAACTAAAGTGTCACCTGAAGAAATCTTAGATTCAATAAAGTAATGGAAGCACAAGTTTCTCTGAATCAATCACTTTCCTCAATTTTATGTTGCATCAAAATGATATCTTTGGAATAGTTATGTTTTCAAAAACTAGTTGTCGACTGCCAGTACAATTTGTGTTCAAATTTATTCTTCTAGCATTCTCTACCTCTGCCCTTAGAAGAGTACTGCACTATTTTTGTAACATGAAAACATGTGGAAAAATGCACATTAAGTGGGGACATTTATGCATGTGAAATGAAGCCATAAGTGACTGGTACAAAACAAGTTCAGAAAAATATATATATATATATATATATATATATATATATATATATATATATATATATATATAATATATATATATATATATATTCTGAAAACAGTGAAGCTTTTTTATTTATAGCAAAAAGCGGTTACAAAATGGCAGCCAAAAAATACCAAGGCAAGGCCAAAATTACAAAGTAATAAGTCAGATTTTTGTAACATACATATCATAAGCTCTTACATGTCAAATATGACTTTAAACAAAGTTCAAAGAACAACAAGAAAGATAGTTGTTTCTTGAAAAGATGGCTAGTGAACAGCAGTTTTTCCTTTCATACATAGATAAATGTAGGAACCAACAGTTTGCATCATATACGCATTAACATGATCAGAGTCTGAAAGAGAACTAGAATATTGGGTAGGATCACTGAAGCCTATTGTGTGTTGATGTTCCATGCAACATAATGGAGAGCACTAGGTTTGTATAAGGTGGTTGCTTTTTAGCCAAGAACATTTGCCTACATTGATCTCTCTACTTGAGTGGCCACACTTTTGGCGGTAGGAGAAAACACTGCATCCACAACATAAAACAATAGAATCAAAATCCACCAAGTCGGTAAAATTAATAGTGAAAGCTAAAAGTGCATGGTTTGTACAAAATTTGGAGTAAACAAATTGAAGTTTTACAAAAGACAAGCTTACCAAAAGCTAAAGACAAGCATTAGTGACCAGATTGTGTCCACTCTTATAAGCTCCACCAGCTTCACCAACCCAAGCACTTGACTAAGGTCCATAATTATCCAAGATTCTTTTGAGGTTCTTGAATGTAGACTCTTCTTGGCTAAGATACGATGGATCCAGTATTTTATCCACAAGAAGCTAATCAACACCTGGTAACCAGATAACAAATTGTCAAGCAATATCATCTAAAAACTTGATATGATGAACAAATTGATGACAACTATTCAAGAGGTTCTTGGTAGATCAAAAGGATATAGAGGAAAGCTCAAAGACAAATTCCATTCATTAAATTCCATTCAACTTGCTAGCTCCTTCCATAAGAGTTAAATTTTTCACTTAGGTCCCCAAGTCTTATAGCCTTGGGGCGCGTTGTGAGACCACACAACAAAAACTAGCAATCTACCATAAGAAACCACCAAGGTATCATTAAATTAATTAACAACTAGCTGCTAGAAAAATGACCCAGGATGCTTTTCCATCTCATTTCACCCATATGCACTTTGATATATCTCTTCCTCTATTATAACCTTTCACCAATTGCAAGGTGTATACCATAGCATCAAGAGTAATCATTTTCCTTGTAAAATTTCCATTTTTCCTCTGTCATATGTTGACTATCCATTGCATTTTGTTGATTTTTATCTTCTTAACTTTAGTGTACTTACTCCTTATTTGCACTATAACTATGCTTGCAAGTGTTTGCATTCAATCTGAACAAATGGTATTTTAACTATTCATAAACCATGTCACTGTGAAAAATTCACTGCTTCAGTCCCGCATAAATCAAGTTAATGAATGAAACATAAAAAATTGAGTACATAATAAAAAATTTGTGTTGAACTACACAAGCTTTGATAAGGTTTTTGACATTTTATAGGGATTTCTTCACTATCACTTTGTGAGCCAATGATGTACTCATTTGTAAATTAACATGAAATATGTGTTCCCTGTATTGTAAACTTAAACCTTTAACCAACAATACTTTCATTCAACATGCCACTTTTAACTACCATTGTCCTCTTTTGAGCATTGTCACTTTTTTTTAGACTGTGGACTTTCTTTCATACTAATCTTTTGAGTTTGAACTGCACCTTTCTATGACTTTCATGTTATTCTATTGTAAATCCACTATGTGGTCTTTGGTAGCAAGAAATCCACAAGTAAACATAGCATTTGATATTTCCTATGAGTCTTTTCATTTCTAAATTACTCTCAAGATCACCATATTGCCTTCCAAGCTCTATCAAGCTATCCAATGGCGAGAGCAACTTGTCTCCTTAAAACCCTATACATGACTGCCCTCTTCAATATTTTTCATTGGCTACCATGTGCTTGATTACCAAGGTCATTTTCTTCATCTAGATTGTTTCCCTTACCATTGTAATGTTGTTCTTTATAAGACAATATCTACACTTCTATAGACTGACTTCTAGAGCTCATGATGACTGTGATTATTGGCCTATGACTACCTTACTATTGTTTTCTTGACAAGGCTTTTGAAAATCTTAATAGATGATTTACTATGGTTTACCATAAGAGTTTCCTTGTTGATAGTGCTTGATTCCAGTTTATGTTAAGTTTCATACATATGGTTTAAGTCAAAGCAATTCCAGAATTTTCAGAACTTCAATTTTGGTCTATTTTCAGACCTGCAGATTGTAGCAGTGCAGCCAACTACAGTTGGGCTCACAACACTCTTATAATGAATTGAATTGAATTAGATTTACTCTAGAACCCAGTTGAGCAACTAACAAATCTTTATCCTTGGAACATTTCTGCTTTTATTATATTGTTTTAATTTACTATTTTTTGCCTCTATACATAGGTGTACCATGTGAGAACTGACTGCTTGCACATCTTCAGACAAGGTAAAGCTCCTACTAGACTTAGAGAAGACATAAAATGTTAATATGTTAAAATGATGTAAACTATGTTGCCTTTGGAAAGGGCTGTTGGAATTCTTCTCTGAACTACACATGGCCATCAGAATTACCATCTCAGAGTTTTTCAGATGATGCCACCTCATGACTGATAGTCTTTGTTAGTTGATTTGTTGCCTGGTATTGATGTTTGAAAACAACATCAAATTAATTTTCTGACAGTAACAAATCCACGGCTGTAGTTTAAGTTTGAATTTACACAAGCATGGAGATCACACCTAAGCAAAGGCTTGAAACACAGAAAGACAAGTGTTTGCTATTAGAACTGTGTATATTTTCTTATTCATCAAATTTTTTCATGTTTTATGAGTGAAAGCAATAGGGCTTGAAAATTTTTTTATTACACAGTATATTTTTGCTCCTTTCTTGTTAACATAAACTTGTTATACATTTTAGTTAATAAAAAAACTTGAAATTGGGAGCATAGTGCTCTACATCAAACATTTGATCTGGACCCTTATCTTGTTTATGTAACTATTATGTAACTTCGGTGTTGTCAATCCTTATGCATGGAAAACTAAAGACAATTGATGAGGGTAACAATGAGAGTGTAAGGACAGTCATGGGCTATTAAAGACGGTGAATGAGTCATATATATTATATGCTTAGAGGAAAAATATTTTCATTTTAAATGGCCAATGGCTAAAAGGTAAGGTAATGTCTTTGTGTCAGCCTTGACATTCTTCATGACTGTGATGTAATGTACATTCCAAATGATAATCTTCTTTAATGACTGCTATCTCATCAAGGTCCTTGATAGTTGAAGATGTTACACTATTTACTTGAAACATCTATAGCATCCAAGCCTTTTTTTCATTGGATTAATGTCTACAAAACCAAAATTGTGTCTTTGCAAAGTGAAGCAAGGTGATAAGAAAGGATATAGTGAAATTGAAGAGGAGGAAGAACATCAAGAGTTGATAATGACCACAAAGTGCAGTCACAGGGGAAAAATAATACAATGCAAGCATAAAGGTCAGTGATGTAAAGCATTTCATGAGTTTTTAGTTAATGGCACCATGAAGGTTGTACATAGTCATATCAAAGCATATGGCATATAATATGTATGTATATAAACTAGGAAGAGTAGTGATTACAAATTGGTATCTGAACATATCATATCATAGTAACATTACACTCAACAAACTTGCCATTAATCCCAAGTAATCATGACTCATTTCAAGTTTTCACAAGTTATTCAAGAAGTTAGGCCATCATAGAAAACTTTTGCAAACTATTTGAACATACCTTAAGCAATCTCAAGAGACACATAAAAAGTAGAATCTTAGCAAATTTGCCTTTTGTACCCAAGAATGACTCCTCGTACATAGAGCCTAGAAAAAGAAATGTGCCAAAGAGTTAGAATCAAGATAAATTACCAACATGTTTCATTCAAAATTTTGAGCAGCTATTGTGAAAACATAAAATAAACATTGCATTTTGTACCAACAACTTGTTTACCTATTAATTAACTTAGGCTCCACCAGAGTTGTCATGCCAACTCCGAATTGAGTGACCCTCTGAGTGAGAATCATGCTTTGATGGATGCACCGATCCCTGGAGATAGTACAAGACATGTACACAATCTAATTATATTATGCCAAATTGGAATAATGTTAAATATCTATATACATGTGTACAAATTATATATATACATGGGTACATGATTTAAAAACTCAAACTCACCTGTCCACTAACATTAGTCACATCAACCAAATTACGCCTGCGTACACGGTCCGTCCTCAGACTCGGTGTAACATGAGCTAACTCCCTCTACAATATATATATATATATATATAACATAAATGTGTACATTAGGACTATCTACCATTTAAGTAAAACAAGTAATATTAAAGTTTAAACAAGTTTAAATTGTGCATGTGTGTACACACATACATACCTCTGTATTAGGTGGTGTAGGATCTACTGTAATGACCCTATCTATCAACTCGATTGTATCACGGGTCTCCTTGGCTAGCTCCAGTATTGACGGGTGTAGTGGACTAACTAGGTGAGATGGCATTGATGAAATTTCTCCATGTACCAGCATATCCACAAAAATGGACGATCCCATCTGCAACTAATCTTCAACTAAATCTAAGCCTTGGGATGCATGATGTTGAACACTCGTAGAAGGACTAGTAGGTGTACCCTCGTCTCCAGCAGTTGAACGATCTATAGGTGGATCTGACAAATGTGTAGTGTTTCCAAAGTGATGAGAATGATGTGAAGGACCTGTAGCCTGGCTGGATCCTAGATGTGAACGAGCTCTACTCACATGTCCTCTAACCTCATTTATCGGGATCCCAAGCTCTGTCGAAATGAAACCGTATGCCTCCAATAGGTTATCTGACAAACAATGAGCCATACTCCGAAGCATCTACTCTCCTTTGAGACCATCTATGTTTGAGGGTGAAAGGACACCAGCCATAGCATAAGGATCAATACCATCATCCAATGGTCTAGATTGTGCATAATGACTCATCAAATATCTCCCCACATGATTAGTAGATATCATAGATGCAGCAACAACTATATCACCAACACCGTCAATTGCTTCCCTTTGGGAAGAAATGACAACTTGCTCTGCAATAGGTGCTAGGGTTGGGGAGACAACAGGCAATCTCTCCCCAACCAAATTCTGACAAGATTGAGGTTGTCGATTTGGTCAATGAAAAGCCTCCCTGTCAGCAACCCTACCACGCCCCTAACCATAATATTGTGGTAGGTCTAAGTAGTTGACGTTGAGGCCCAAATGAACCTCAGCATACAACTGTTGTGCAAAGTATAAAGGAATTTGGTCATTATTTGGATAACGACCAATTGTTGCAAGAAAGCATGGGTATAACAAAGGGGCCATCTGAGGATCAACACATCGAGTCACCTGATATCCCTTAACCTTGGATTTACCAACGTAATATGGAAAACATTTTTCTTTGAGGGTATCTTTTGGGACTTGCAGCTTAACAACTGCAAGAGAAACCTCACCACTAATCTCGTGCTGCATCTCAGCAAGAATAGCTGCTATAGTGTCAGCAGAATAAGCATTTGTGGTGTGAAATTTCTATATAATCTTCTTTAAGCTATTTAGAATTGACACACTTGTATCCTTGTAAACCCCTGTGGTGTTGGGATCAGCTAGAATACGATCCAATTTATGGATCTCCTCATTTGTATAGGCAAATATACCCACAAGTGGTGGTTCTTGAGTTGCCATATTAGTCCCTGATTTGTCCAAAATAATACATTACTTTAAACATCCTAGTGTTTAAATTTAAGTGAACAAATCACAATGAAATTTTACTTTAGTCCAACCAAATGGAGGTGAAGACCAATAGGTACATTTTATAATGATCTTCTTTCTATAACTAATTTCATGCAATTCCTTATTAATACCCAAACCTCAAGAAAATTTGACTTTCTAAATAGAAGGAAAATTCATAAATTTCTTAAATTAGCATTATTTAGATTATCCACAAGAAATCTAAAAATAAAGTTACAGACGTTATGAAAACTATTATAAAGTCATCAAGCCCCAACTCATCTTAGTCGGGATAAATTGTAAACCTGATAGTAAGAAATCTGCTTTGATGCAAATCTGACCCATAAACTATTGTAGATATTCTTAAACAGCTCACAAATTATGGATTTCTAATTCTAGCTACTCCAAACATCTTTCAATTGAATGCAAAAGAAAAATACAGTACCAAAAGCAAAGCAAAAGTAAGTAGATAAATAGAAACAAAACACAAGATTTGGACTAGAGAAACCCAAAAGGGGGAAAACTTGGATGATTAAATACTCTCCAAACTCCACTATAACCAATCAGGTACAATCAATATGAATGAACTTCTCTTCTATAAAGTGAAAGATTGAACCCTAGAATAGAACAAATAGTAAGGAAAAACAATAAAAGCATAGAACAAATAAAAAACCCGATCACATAACTTGGAAAGAATTTTGAAAATGAAAAAAATTCAAATTTAGAGAGTACAATAAGAATTAAGAAACTTGTGATAAAATTTTGATCACAAGAGCTTGGATGTGTGGCAATGAGGTACCACCAAGAGTGAGCATCCTTCCAATACTTGGCACAGAGAGTGGAAACAATTTGACCAATGGAGGCTACAAAATCAGTAAACTCACTTATAACTACATCTTCCATATTAGGACCGGGGGAGACTTTAGCAAGCACTTTCTTGTACTCTTTGCTGAATTATGTATCACTTTATGGTGGCACCCTTGTTGGCACAATAAGGATTTCATTGCTGCTAAGTTACTAATTCACCACCTATAGCCTTTGGATACGATTCGATTCGTACCAGATATGAAATTTGGGTACGGTACGATGGAAATTCGACCAAGATTCAAAATTTGGTCTATGGATTCGAGCTGGATTTGATTCGCCACTTCTGATTCGACCAGGATACGGCAAAAGGAATACACGATGAATCCAAACTATAAATGCTTAGAAGTTCTAAAATATAACTTAAATTAACTTTAACGAGCCCAAACTACAAATGCTCAGAAGTTCTAAAATATAAGAAATGTACTTGTTTATCTTGTGTACAACTTTTCATGCTCTTGTTCATGGTTTTGAGCTTTGTTAAGAAAGGAAAAGAGAACATAAGCAATTCAAATCTATTGAGGCATCATTGTTAGATCCCTACTTTTTTTTTAATATGATCTGCATATCATTGTTTCTAGTACATAGAGATCCATGGTCTGCAATTTTCATTTATCTAATCTGCTTTGGCTTTGTTTTATAAACATTTACTTATTTTTGAATCCAAACGGAGGTTCTTCATCATTATTCTGGCATCAGCCAAATGCTATTCCAAATCGATTTCTTGCCTTACCTTGCCAAGATGTAGTATGACAAACTTTGAAACTCTTAATGAAAGTGGTGATATATTTTTGCTATGTTATTAGACTATTAATATGGTGGTGTATTCTGAACTTAATTACTGCTGCAAATATGTATATATTTCTAATTTTTATATGTTTTTTGTATTGCTGTACCCAAGCCGTACCTAACCCCAAATTTTTCTTTGACTGAATCCCGTACCAGATTCATGTACCTGTACCCGAATCCAACAATGAATCGGTAACTTAGCATTGTTGTAATGGGGTGGTCATTTTATTCTACCACTCAACACAAATTGATTGCACCCTTTTGAAATTTTTTTATTTAGGATCTTGCTCTTTTTCAGTTATGATGGACTTCATATTTTCAATTATTCAATCAATGCCATCATATACCTCTTCCAAGCATGACTTATGTTTGTAGTGAAGCCAATCATACTCATGATGGATTTGGTGAAACTAAGAAGATATTACATGCAATCCCACCAAGAGTTGTTTAAGATGACTTGCTTTATAGTTGATGCCCTTTGACTATTAGATTGGCTCTATATTGATCAAAGTTGGCTAATGATTATGCTAGAAGGTGCCTCCCACACTTGCACAAGTTGTCTCAAGATGATTGTAGTGGATGCAAATAAGATCTCGCTTCTCTACAACAACCTATTAGAAAAAAATAATAAAAAATTTAAAAACAAAGAAAGAATCATACTTAAAGTGAAGCATAAAATTAAAAAGAAAATTGCATTGTTTTAGTTACCTTCAACAGCTCTAATTGGGAGAATGATCTTGAAATGGGCTACGACATGTGTTGGTTTGTGATGAACATTTGAATATTTTTGGCCTCAACCTAGATTTTTTTGATTTAATCTTTTTTCTTGCCCAAGTTTTGTAGCATGAGGTTAAGCAATGTTCAGTCCTTAAGATCACTTACAACCTATGTTTCATGGAGTTTCCGGGATGGGAACGGCGGTGGATAAAAGGATGTCTTTCTAGGATGGTTGGGATGGAAGGTCGTTTTTAGGGGATAAGAGGGAATGAAAATAAAAATTAGGGAAGATTTAAAAAATATAGGAAATTTCAGTTATTCATGCATAAGTTGTTCATCATATATATTATACATTATAGAATGATATTAACATAAAACTAGAGCTGAATTGAGAATTCAAATGAGAGTTGACACACAAATTAACAAAATTTTATTGCTTGCATGTTAACATGTATGTAATAAATATAAAATTACTACAAAATGTCCTTAAGGCTAGAAGTTACAACTCCAAAATGATGAAGAGAAGTTAGAAATAGAAAATTATGAGATTAAGTGACATCTGCATCAGTAATATAAAATTCTTAAATTTGTTGACAACACAACTATTCCTTTCCGTCAAAATGATTGATTTCCTCTAATTATATAGAGTTATTTGTTTGGTCACTTGAATAAAATGTAAAAATGTTGTTGAACACTTCCCATCTCATAATTTCACATTACCTTTCTTTTAAAGAGAAATAGATTGTAATCTCTTCAATACACAGCTAAATCAACATGGGTAAGAGTGGCGTAGACATTCATTTGGGGTTTGTTACTGAAAGCATATTCAAAATTTAGTGCATATTCTCCATTGAAATTCCTTCAAAGTGCAAGGGGATAAAAAATCAGACCATTATCAGTAAAACAAATGACAATGAATAAAGCACATGTAATGCAGCTGTTCATATTTATGTGGATTAGTCTGGATCTGGTCCAAATTACACAACAGTTATATAATATATTATATAGTTTCTCAGTTAACTCTGAATTACACAATAGTTATACCCCCAAAGGTTAGCTGTTCCTAGGATGGTTGGGGGACAGCTGCTGTCCCCTGCTGTTTTTGAGGTGTATTGGAAACATTTCCTAATTTTTATTCCTTTTTATTTGTAGGGGATGGCCTCAAGGATGTTCCCTATCTGTATCCATGTCCTCAAAATGTCTCGTGTGGGGATGAGTGGAAATACCTAGGGGATGTGTCCCCCTGGAACATAGCTTACAGCAGCTCCTCGACACTCTCTCTTGGTTCTGCTCACCTTAATACAGTCTACTTGTTCACTTGGAAGTTTGAACGCTTGAGTTCTCTTGGAATTCACTTAAAATCCTATAATTCTATGCTGAAACACATACACAACATGTATATATGCTTTTGCAAGCGAGAGCAGAAGGTGAAAGGATGCCAAGAAGTTAGAAGGTCAGAATTTGAAATACCACAGGCCAATTTTATACACATGGCAAAACCATTGCTTGGTGCAGACTAGTGGGTACAAAATCACTACTTTCTGGAACATGCAATTACATAATCGTCTCCTGTTGGATCCAGCAATTTCTCACAACTGTGAAAAACTACTCTGTTTTCTGTCCAAAAACACTTGTTCCCTCCAACAAAAGTGTGCTACAAGCCATGCTCTACCATTTCATGGATCCTCAGTGTGACTAATTCATTTTCTTGATCCATTTTCAGATCAATGTGTAGGTCTTGTAAGGGATCTCTGGCATATGAACTTATATGAAACAGATGAATACTTCTTTATCATGCAATTCACATTAGATATCTGCCACAGCACATTCCCATGTCTCAAGCATATTTAAGGGCTACTTTGCACTTTCTGTGCCAGTTGTTTTAATTAATGTAGATCATACAGATTATCTATTGAGGTGAAAAGATCTACAAGATCTGTTCATTCTTGCCAACATACAAGGACTCTTTGTCAAACTTTGGAGAGGATTTGTTTATACACTACTCATGAGTTGATTGGAGACTCTATCAAGGAAGGAGTAGGTTTTTTATAGATGATTAGTCCTTTATTTGGTATTCATACTCTTAGAGATGTGATTGCACCACATGATGCTCTTGGGATTGATGGATCAATGGAATTTGGATACATCCACCTTTCATCTCCTAATAGGGGAGATGACTATTATTCATGTGGATGTATAACACATTCTTAGATTCCTAGTCCATGGTTATTGCATTACTATTGAGGATGAGAGACAATTAGTCACTATATAGGAGGGATAGTGATATACACTTGCATGATTCAACATGAGTTACAATATTGATCATTTCTTATGTGGTGACTTGAGCAAGTGTCAATACCTATTCCCCTAACTAGTAGGATATTGATCACTATAGTATCCATGATAATGACTATTGATGGTCAAGGCATGCATTTTCATGTGGGCCTCATGCATGTAATCAAGGCCATGGAGGAGTGAAATACTATTTTTGTATTGGAGCAAAGTATGCTTGCTCACCTTTACTAAGACCTTGGCAGATTTGCACATCATGAGGGGAAAATACTCATGAACTCCACATTACTTTAGGTATGAGAATTCAAGAACATCATGTGTATAAGATATATCAATTACCCAAGGAAAATTTATTCGGATGCACCATGACCACAATAATACCCACTAATTTGATATTAGAGTTTCTAAGATTTACTATTTTGGAGATAATCTTTTGATCACTTGTACAACATAGAGATTATATAGTAGCCATATAGAGGAATGAGAGCATGGGATGATTTTGGTAGATAGATGGCTTGTATCCAACAAGATCACCTACTTATTGGTCACTATGACTATATCATCATGTAATTTAAGTACATGTGATTGATGAGGTAGTTTGGACTAGTATGGAAAGTGCCATCGATAATACCAATTATGTGCATTCACATCACATTACCATTAGAGCTAGACACCTCTCTCATCCAACAATCACTAAGGTAATTTTGAGTGACTTAAGTAGTAAAGGAGAGAACGATCATCTATTTTTGGATGTGGATGATGTCAATGTTTTATAGGGGTACACCGACTAGTGAAGTTTTTATCCAACAATCATTCCTTTCAAGGATGCCCCTAAAAGGGATCTTGATGCTTAAGGTTTGGATGTGGAGTATAAAATGGAGGAGGATAGGCCAAGGGTATAATAGAGAGTATGCTATCCAATAGTTGTACCTCCTAGATAGATGGAGTGAGGTGAGTCTAGCAATACATGTACTCCTATAGGACCCACACTTATAGCACGCACTAGTCCTAGCATTGCAAATGGACTATGAGAAAAAATTGGTAGGCCAAAGACCTAAGTGATTTTATGTTTATGTTTTATATCATTTATTTGGAATATAATAGATATAGATAAAGTTCATTTTTTATTTGTTTTTTTGATGTGATATTGATTTCTCTTTTTTCTTGGTTTTGCACCATGGACGTGAGAGTTTCTTCACCTTATCAGCTGAGTCATAGTAGAGATGATCTCATTCCTATATCTTGAGGGTATAATGTGAGCATCATATAGGCCAAATTAGACTACTAGACACCACATGGAGACATTTGAGTCAAATACATAGCTTAGAGCTACTTATAATGAGTTCTATGTACATTGAGAGTCATTGGGAAATAGAGCTTGGAACAGTGACAATTAATTAAGATCAAAGACAAACATTTCAACGCATGAATGGATAGACATAGTTGTAATCATGAGCCCTAGTAAGAGAAACACCAGCAAGCAGGGTTTTCTCCAATCTATCATCAACAAGAAATTATGTGTAACAAGCACATAAAGGAACAACTTACAACTAAGGAATAGCCATCAACAATGAGGAATAGGCATCAACTGCTGAGGAACGACTTACTCCAAGGAGGGTTTTCTGTTTTTCCCAGATTAAGTGGTCTACAACTCTACAAAAATAAAATACAAACTATACAAGTAACTTTCAGCAAAGACTAATCTAAATGTGAAAACTCATTGATAAACTATAGCCAGAAATGAAAGCACCACAAATTGTCTATCACACACATGAATCACCACATGTATATTGTGTAAAAGCACCAGAATTTTGTTCTATTTCACAATCTCATAGCGAGTCTTACCTCCATGCATGTCCATTGCGTAAATGCCTAGATAGTGAAAGCGCCAGAAATGACCTGCACTATTTGTTGAAAATCTTCTGAAAGCAACCTCGCCCGCCAAAAAGAATTCCTGTGAAAACTACTTGCCTGTGAAAAAAACCAAAATGAACCTGTCTCTAAACTTTTAGAGGGAGAAATAAGGCATTTTCTAAAATTGGAGGATAAAATTAGGTCTTCGAGCGAAGGAGTGGTTCGAACGAAGCCATTCTTTATTTTGATTTTAAAATTTTAAAGAATTTTCATGAGGCGGCAGGGGGTTCATTCGAAGCCCCCCTTCATTAGAAGCGGGGGTGCTTCTAATGAACCCCCTTCATTAGAAGGCCCCCCTTCATTTGAACCACCCAATTAAATTTTTTGTGTGCATTTCTAATTTCTTTTCACTTAAATAATTGTAACCCATTA
>VDFB02067887.1:36732-105627 GCA_007258455.2 Sequoia sempervirens | reverse complement strand
TCAACAATGGGATAAATGAGAGAAAAGAATGAATACAGAGCAAAAATAATCTCTGTAATCTTTAAACTCTGACGACTGTTCTCTACAAGCCCTGTCTCGGAACAAATAAATGAATGAAAGTCTCACAGTCGAGAAACCGTGAATACTTGTTAATATTCTGAAATATATATTTTGATTGCTCATTTTTGCAACCTAATGGCCTGACTTTTTAGCAGAACTTTGGGATTTTTTTAGAGTTGATCTAATTGGATCCTAACATTGCAGAGCAATCGGGCTATCCAATTGTTATCTCACAAGAATGGACACAACTATCCATGCCACTTTCGAGAGAGCACATTCATGATCATTTTGTTATCCTATCTCAATTACTAAACTTTCATAAAATTTGGGTCTGATAATGTCCGTCTCCTACACAACAATAGGACTGGGTCTTGGCATGGAAAAAGTGGTTTGTATTCTTTTTATCCTATTCTCTTTCAGTTTAATTAAAAAAGGTTCTGATGGATAAGCTTATTCTGGTCCAGCCTATAGGACCAGGTTAAATGCATAAATTTAGACAGATACTCAACATTGACAAAGCGCTTGAATACTAGTTCAAGGAAAGAGAATAGGCATGACCTATTCATCCTCCATCAAATACCATATTTTCTTAAAAACTAAAGCTGCTAGAAATTAAAAAAAAATATAATCTTACTCAAAAGAATAAAAATAGATTGCAGATTGGTAATATTGAATATAGCTTCTGCTGGTCTCGTAATAAAATGACTTCAAGTAACTCATCCCAAAATAATGATTTTCCTTAAATTTATATGCTGCAATTTATCAAGAATTAAAGTACATACATGATCAAAATAGCAATTATTGTATGCAAAAATAATCCTGATTGCTAATGTTGACTATGGTTTGTACAGGTCCCATGATAGCCTCACAGTTGTTTCCAAGCATCCCAAAATGATAATATTCATCTCTTTATGGGTTTACAAAAGATTATGGAGCATAGATATGCACCAACGACAAGGCCCAGCACAGTAACTCAAAAGAATGAATTTGATTTAGTCCAACGGATATCTGATAAAATTTTCAATCAACATGGTAAACAACGATGACCAATTATGCCACCGCCCAATATATTTGTCATAGTCAACAAAGTATTTACACCATTATCTGATTCATTATTAGAACCTCTCTAACCAGATGATCATGTTAACTAAGCCTTTAGAAAGGGAATTTCATATTTCTCATGGAACTGTGGTAGGTCAATTTTATCAGCATCCAAGAATCATGAAAATATATTATGTCCTATTTTTTTTTACCTAACTGATATTCATCCCACCAAAGAAGGTTTGGAGAAGGGCACAAGGTGTAGTTCAATTAACCTTCAAAGACAATTACATAAGAGATTTTGAGGTACCAAAGACTTTTGGATGGGTCACTATGATGTCACCAACCCCAACCTTCTAGTTCTATTTGAAAAAGAATTTCTAGATTTCTCAAACATTGGAAGCACCATCTGCAATATCCACCAACAAATGCGCTCACAGAATACCTGCAAAAGTATGTAGTAATTTTACTACAAGAGCAAAAGAAAAATTATGAACTGTTGTAGATACAAATTGAATAAATGAATAATTTCCTCTAAACACTTTTTAAAATAGGCTAAAAACCAGAGAAAATGTCAAAAATATGTATATGTTTTACAGAAAATATTGAAGAAAGATTTCAAACAATATAATATCTAGAAAGATTTCAAACAATATAATATCTATTACAAGGATTTACAGCTATTCATCAACAACTATAATGTTACAGGCACTACCACAGGGGACTGAATAATTATGTCACATAGAGTTACCAATCATTATCTACAATATGATCATAATAAAGATAACCAAAAAAACTTTATTTCCGTCATAAACAGCTAGTATGTTGAGTCACATAGAGCATGGCCTATATAAATTCTTCCAGATTACCAGTTAAAATAAAAAAAGATGCAGTGATTTTATGTAATGGAAAACCCAAAACCTACCTTTAAAAATACTATTGCTAGTCATCCAAAAGTATTGTATCTTACAAGCGTGTACAAACAAAAATGGCAATTTTTGGTTTTTATAAGCCTTACTCCCTTGATTGACTTTGGTTTTCAGATTTTTTCCAAATTTTTTTCAGAATCCAAATGTGTACACAATTGCACGAATTTTTGAGTTCCAAGTGAGCTTCACATTTAGGGTTCACATCCAAAAAATTCCAGAAATTCCAGGAATTTGACATCATTTTCTTCATCACAGCAAGACTACATCTACGTTTCATATCTTAGTAGCCAGATTTGGACTCAGCAAGATTGACATGATAAGTCAATTTAAGCTTTGATCAGACTTGGCAAACTGAAAGCTCATAAAAAGCAGGGATTTTTACAAATAGCTAAAGTTTCACCAGTGAAACTCTAGAGACAACCATCAAAACGCAGCGAAACTCTAGAGACAACCATCAAAACCCAGTTATGAACTAAAAATCCTTCCCTAGTCTTCATTAATCTGCCAGAAGAGAAAAAAAAAAATGTTCACTTCTATCAAGTACTGTACTTTTCCTACTTTATATACTAGCTGAGGTTCAAATCTTACCTAATTTTCTGGTTTCTCACTAGGTCTACCAAGTCTGGTCAAGTTGATTCATTATTGAATGCCCAGGGACTTGGACTGACAAATTTTACCAAGCCTGACCTAAATCATGTAATACCAGTTGATATAAGACTGAACAACACATTGGGTGAATCTTCACCACTGAGCTACAATTCTACAACCTTTGTGCTATAAAGCATGCCATAAAAAAATGCTCAAACTGGAAAGATACATTTAAGTGGGTTACTATGCACAACTTTATGACTCAAATCCTGCATTATATTATACAATTCAGAGTTGCATTTTCAAATAATTTTAGTACGATTCAAAGAAGACTTCTAAGCAACTTCAGTAAAAGCTCCTGCAGATTATTGCACGCAATTTTGGACACAGTTGTTAAACATAATAAATTTGTTTTTTTTTTGGAATAATTCCTTGCATATATTATATTTGAGAGAAATAATTTGTTTTAGGTTATATACATAAGGCTTGTGGCAGTTGATAATGTTGTGCAGTTTTGAGCTGCTTGCTAATTGAGTAATAATGTTTTATTGGGCAGTTAAAGTAAGTAGAAGATCTCTTTGAGAAAACTGTGTATCAATTTTTTTCATCAAAGTTTCAGATCACACTCAGTGAGTCATCATCTGAAAAACAAATGATGATGGATCACAGAATATGATCCAAAACATTGATGAAAGAATTGACATACAGTCAATGAAAGAATTGACATACAGTTTTTTTCCAAAAAGTTTTATGACTTAAACTAATGAACTGCAAAAATCTGATGTTTATTATAGTTAGAGAGTTCTTATTCTTACAATCTGTGTTAAATCATTAGCCATTGAGGGAAGTTCGGATTTTTTTATATGATAAACTTTTATATAAAACAATCACCTTTGTTGAATGTTTTTGTTCCATGTCAGTGCGAAGTGCTTTTTATAGATAAACTGTTTCACTTACCCACCATCAGGATGCTATGTATTTTTAGATAGATATTACTCACCTATCACTATTGGAGTGCACAGCAAGGAATGCACCTTCAAGCTTAAATCACCGCTACTATTAGATGGTAAGTCCAAGGGATTTCCACTATACATTTTTTTCTAGGATGTGCACCCAACCTTTCCCAGGTATGACCTGCATTAACATATCCACTCATGGAGTGTACCCAATAAGCTTGACCTGCAGTCATCATCATGATAATCACTTCACCTTTCTACTGGACAATTGCCCACTAGACCATGGCTACTATTAAAATTATAATAGTGTCTTCAACATACCTTTCAATAGTTAGATTTATTAAGGCTGAAATGTCCTTATGGCATTCAAATAAGAAACATCTACAATATAAAATAGAATGTGATAATTTCCAATAACATTGTGATCATCTAAAGACTAAAGATAATTAACAATCATCCTTTTGAGCTAATTATAATCGAAAGCACAACTGATTATTTATCTTACTTTTAATTATTCAGAGGAATTTCTAGCTGCTTTTGTATGCCAGCAAATTGAAGGTAATAGAAAGATTGCCATTAGAAATAATCTTTCACATCCAATTACTTCAAATACAATACAAAAGGCTTGGCCTATGAAAGAATGCAATTCTCTGTATTTTCCTCATAAAAAACATTTTTATCTCTTTCCTTGCTCTTTACTAACTGTGCAGGAATGCTCTGTGTTTTCCTCGCAATAAACTTTTATCTCTTTCCTTTCTCTTGATAGTTGACTAGCATTAAGTTTGCTCAGCCGAATTGTATTACAATGCTTTTAATTAAGAAAGGCCACATACCCTAAATTTAATGCTGTACATATTAAAATCAAATGCATTTCCAAATCCAAAACAAAAGAAACAGAGCGCGACTTGAAACCTAACCATGGACATGAGAAAACAATTTATTTCTTCATTTTGTTTGCCATAGGAGATAAATGGCGGCTTGCTTACCTCGTTAGGAATGAATCAGTGATCGAATTACCCGCAACAATGGCATTTTGCTCGCAGAATTTTACATTTGAAAATTTTCTTTCACAAAATCATTCATGAAATTTTTCATTTCTGGAAATGAATCATATAATTCGATAGCATCACAGTGAAGTCACTCCACCTCCGTAATGTATAATCACCTCTGCTTCTCGGGGGGACAAGACGATATGACCACAAATGGATTTGCATAACTAATCTCTCGAGTGATGGCCCAGAAACACAAGCTTTCTAAACTCAAGGTTGTCTTATCGAACTCTATTGATTCCGAAGACGATTGGGTATCTGCTTTATTCGAATCTCGTGCGGTCAAGGGTGGGTGGGAGGAAATAAAGTAACCCCTGCTCACTTATCGGATCCAACTGGTAAAGATATGTGTCTATCGTTAAAGTCGAATCGAACCATGGCAAGAACTTATGGGCTCACTCCTCACTCCTAAGAAATTAAAGCCCTTGTCTCAGATGTAGCCACAGACAGGCCTCAAAGGTTTTTGGGATTTCAGCAGGGCAAGGTCTTCACAAGTATCAGAATTAAGCAGATGGTGCGGGCATTAGGATTCTTCTCCTTTTTCTCCTCCTTGGCAGGACCCACGCTCTGGAGGTCTGTAATTTTAAAACCGAATTTCCTCAAACTTGCGGTGACAAGCACAGGTTCTGCTTCCTCAATTACAAACATTTGTTTCCTTCATATCCACAGCCACAGAATCCACCCCTGCAATTCAAACATTTATTCGTCAGATTATGTAGCAGAATAAATCAAATATTAGGGTTTGAGAGCAAAACGGAAAAGGCAACAAACCTTCCACGACTGCAACCACCTTGAGAACATAGGTGAGTCGAATGCAAGGCTGGAAGTCCCTTGCCAAGGATAAACGATCCATGCTGCAAGGGAGCCCGCAATCTGCATAAACGGGACCACGCGACAGCGGTACAGATTGCGGACATCTTGCAGCATGGATCATTTATCCTTGCTTCTGCTGCTACGCATGAAACCGACATCATGTTATTTTATTGCATCATTCACATCATTTCTGATTAATAACCAAACAGATCTAATGAATGCCAAAGAAAACTGAACAGAGAGAAGAACAGAAATTACGTGGTTCGGCAATATGCCTACGTCCACGGGAAAGCAGGAGATTTCTTTTATTAAACACAGCACATTCATATATTTTGTATTACAAGCGGTCCAATTTATAATGGACTCTACAGCTCCACTAACCGAGTGATTAGCTGGAGCACAGAAGGAGAATCGTCCATTTTTAGATACATTGGAACTGTTCAACAACGGATGGACTGTATTAGGAGTTTGTTTGTTCGATGCATTACCAGAATTTTGATTAAGTTGGAACAAATTTTGTTTGCATTTGAACTGATTCTGTTTTCATTTACAGGACTTCACATCCCAACACATCAGCAAGCTCGTATTTCTTCTTGTGGGAGAAGGCAAGTGCATTGTATTTAACGGCTTTGGCAACTCACACTTCTGGTGTCACTCGGAGCGTAATCATGCCTTCATAGTAACATCACAAACATTCTACCCATAAGTAAAAATTCTTTCATTCACCTGTTGATCGATGACAGAACAACTTGACGTCCATCAAACAATAAAAGATACAAAAATTCATTAAACGTATCTTTTAACTTCTCAACGATGCCAAAATTTGTCGATTGGAAAATGGGATTCATCTTAGACCCAAACCTTGGAGAATTCATCCATCAATGTAGTTGTTTCTGCAATTGGATTGGAAAAGCCATAAATAATGTTGGGATTGAAATTCATACGTAGTTCATATTTGTGATTGACCCACTTTTTATGAAAGGAAAATATTCCAACCATACAATCAAGGAGAAATAAAACAAGCCCCACCCAGATTTTCTCACATGTATTCATCATAATCTGATGATGAATTGATGTAGTTTTCAATTTCCAAAACCAATCTTTAAAGCGAGAATTTTCCTCCCTAGACATAATTTTTTCACTTCTGAAATCATTGCCTCTTCATCTTCCCCAAAATATAATCCACATTTCATATAATAAACTTATAAATCAAAATTTATATTAAATATATATATCAAATTTTACCTTACACAAATTATAAATCAAATATTATATTAGCTAAAATATAAGTTAAATTTTAAATCAAAATATAATCAATTTTTTTAGTCGGACATAACATCCGACCATCAAGTCTTTTCATCGGTGCGATTTGTCTGTCCGGCCTATTTCCCATTGGAGTGTTTTGTCTAGGGTGTGCAATGGGGGATGGTGTTTATGATATAACGTTACATACATAGATGTGTTTTCTCTACACTTTAGCTTTCTCCTACTAGTAGTATTTAATATAACATATTTATATTATATGTAATCTTATTTTATTATATTATATTAAAAATATTTTTATATTAACAAAATCACTGACATAACTAGTCAACTACCATTTTTTAATATATTTTGACAAACTGTGAATGATATGACCTTTCTGTGCAACTAACACCAACTTTATCCTATTTAATTTATATCATACTAGAGGAAAAGCAATTGTTTTTGCAAGATGTTGTACACAATCTAATTTATGATGCAATATACAATTCAAGTCCTTAAATATGACAAGGTTTGCACAAAACTCTCTATATAGGTTTGACAATTTCATAGTTTTTAAGCTATGGTAAAAGAAATAGGACATCTACCATTTAGCACTTGGCATATTAAATCTTATCTTCTCTTAAATGCTCATCACTTGTGCCATTAAGATTAATCATGACAGTGAGAGTTATAGCCAGTTGTCATTTAAAATTAGATATTCTATATTTTACGTTGAAATATGACAGAGTTTGGACGAAAGGACGTGAAAACAAGTGTTAGAGTTTGAGACATCGGATTCTTCTCTCCACCAAAAATGAAAAAAACTATAAAAGAAAACAAAAACAAAATATCATGAAACCCTACCAAAACATATTTTTTTGAAAAAATGAGACAAACGAAAAGCGAAAATGGTACCAAAATCTATTGTTACACTTTTCTAAGTGAAATGAGATTCTCTTTTGCGGCAACCATTTGCGTTGCAGACGGATTGCAGTGGGAAAGCAGCGAAAGAACGGCATAAAACAATCGAAAAAATGGTGAAAAATGATAAACAGTTGAGATTTGTTTAATAGTCAACAGACTTAAATCAACCATTGATTGCTAATTTTAGCTTTGTCTTCTTCAAATAGGATACGCCTTCGACGTAAAATAGATCATACTAGAGGAAAAGCAGTTGTTTTTGCGAGATTTTGTACACAATCTAATTTATGATGCAATATACAATTCGAGTCCTCATTAAATATGGCAAGGTTTGTACAAAACCCTCTATACATGTTTGACAATTTCATAGTTTTAAGCTATGGTAAAAGAAATAGGACATCTACCATTTAGCACTTGGCACATTAAATCTTATCTTCTCTTAAATGCTCATCACTTGTGTCATAAAGATTAATCATGACAGTGTGAGTTATAGCCAACTATCATTTAAAATTAGATATTCTATATTTTACGCCGAAATATGACAAAGTTTGGATGAAAGGACGTGAAAACAAGCATTGGAGTTTGAGATCAGATTCTTCTCTCCACCAGAAATGAAAAAAATTGTGAATGGAAACAAAACAAAAATATTACGAAACCCTACCAAAACATATTTTTTTGAAAAAATGAGACAAACAAAAAGCGAAAATGGTACCAAAATATGTCCTTACACTTTTCTAAGTGAAACGGGATTCCCTTTTGCGGCAGCCATTGGCATTGCAGACGGATTGCGACGATGAAAGCAACAAAAGAATGACATAAAACAGCCAAAAAATAGCGAGAAATGATAAATGGTTGAGATTCATTTAATAGTCGGCAGACTTAAATCAACAATTGATTGGTAATTTTTGCTTTGTCTTCTTCAAATAGGATACGCCTTTGGCGTAAATTATTTAATTAGCAAAAATATCAGAATATTCTTCTTGTGAATGTGAGAGAGTGCATAAATCACAATCTTATAGGCTTATTGAGCTTAGTTACACATGATACTAAGGTTGTCATGTGTAAATGAAATGCTTGGTGATCTCAATCATATAAGAACTTTGAAGTCCACATAGATAGAAATTTGAAACTTAATTAAGTTTTATGGCTGCTAAACAAAGCAATGAAGATAAAGAGACCCAGGTGGAGGTGGTAAACTCGAATGATTATGGAAGTATTTGGGTTGAAATGCATCTAAACACCTTTTAAAATTTAAATATATTTGTAGTACATCAAATTCCATTTTAATATTAAAAAATAAGGGATTCATTCATTTTGAATTTATAAAATGTTTGAAATTAATCATTTGATCTAAATTAGATTTGACATTTACAAATTATTTTCTAGTAAATTTTAATAGATTTATCAACTATTTATCTATCAACTATTAATTCTAAAGTGATTTATTAAGTGTGGATAATCTCATTCATGTCACAAGTATTATTACAAAGTTAATTGAAAAATTCAACTCAAATCATTATGTGAGCTTTAATTCATGGACTTTGTCCCACAAAGATTACAGACATGATTTAGATATTACAAGTGTTTATTTTCAATGCTACATACAAAAATAGATTATTAGAAAAATCCTCTTAAAGTACTAATAAAAAACCTAGTTGTGACCTTAATCATAAGCTAATTGTTTTAAGAAATGAGCATTGCATGACAAATTCAAATGCCCTTAAGATTTTAAAATTCAAATTAGTGGGTAGTTAAAATGAGAATCTCTTATGAACAAATAAGTGCATGGTTGGATACAAGTTGGAAATGTAGCCATATTTATGAATCTATTTTTTGGAAAGGATCCAATAAACTACGATTAGAGTGTAGATTTGAACATATACATTATAATAATAATAATCTAGAACAACATTCATGAGAATTCAAGGGGAGTGATTTATAATAAATGGTGGACCATGAACACGATTACAAATATGAAATTGATTTAAATAAAAATGTAGCATATATATGACAAAGCATTCTTCCATATATGATAAATAAAATGAATTATAACTTATTAGGATTTTTTAAATCCATGACACTTAGTTAAGTATAATCAATCAAGAGGCTTAATTTTTTATAACAAAAACAAGCCTAACCACATATTTAAACTTCTCAACCAACCATAACAAATTATAAGGAATGTGACCAAGGTTGTTACCATTTCAATGCCTTAAAATATTCTTTTATTATCTTTCACCAACATAAGATTTTTTACACCAATTATACCAATGGTATGTGGCATAACAAGTTAGGGCTTGACCACATGCAAATTTAGTTTCATAAATATTATTTATGAGTTACCAAAAAATGATAGTTCACCTATTATTATACATGTTTAGTAGGATGACTATCTTTTATTGAAGAATCATAGTAAATTATATATTATTTTATTCATTAAAGTCTTATATGATCTCCTTGATAAAGACCATTGGATAATATTTGAATTTTAAGTCATGTTATATTTATTTGACTTACTTATTATTGAATTAAATATTAGAGATTAAATCTATTTGTTTCTTCATCATATTTAGTTGTATTCCATGATCAATCATAGCATTTCGAAAAAGTATTCATAGTGCTATAACTATTATTTAAACTCTATCTTTATATCATATAAAAAGATTAATATTATATTGTAATAATCTTGATTTAACTTACCATATTTTGACTATCTATTATCTATACAATAGGTATTACATTTATATTTCTAAAAAATATTATAATCATTAAAAAATGATAAATGAATATTAAAAATATCATTAGTTTGGGTCTTTATTATTCCTACACCAAGAATAAAATTTAAGATTATTGTGTTACTAGCTATGTTGGTGATCCTAGTTATAAGAAATCTACCATAGATTGTAATATTGATGTAGATACCATCCCATGGATGGAGTAATAATTCAACAAACATATTAGGGATCTTTAATTAGAAGGTTGAATACAAAAGTAGTTCCAAATAATTAATGTGATTAGTGGAAGAGTCTTTTTATCGATATTTCATAATAGACATCAAATCTCATGGTTTCTTTTGGTGATCTACCCACAAAATGATTAGGGAAGTTGAGAATAGCCTGAGAGCCTCTCATTGTGAATGCAAATGGTCATAAGCTATGACTGCTTCTTCTCCAAAGTTAAATGTTCCAAGCCAAATCCACATGCCTTGCCTATTTGAATCCTTGATCTCTACACCATATTTTCCCCCTTGTCACATCCTCACTCCTTTATACTTCTTCTCCACCACCGACTTCTCCTTGCCAAGCAGCTTCTACCTTTTATTTTGTGGTTGAATAATTCAACAAACCTGTTAGGGATCTTTAATTAAAATTTTGAATGCAAAAATAGTTCCAAAAGAATAAATACGATTAGTAGAAGAGTCTTTTTATCTGGATACTAATCAATGTCTCACCAATCAAGTTATTTTACTCTTTAAAAGTAGTCAATAACTTTATAAAAAGATTAATACCCTTTAAAAAATCCTTCTTAATTAATAAAAAATATGTGTACTAGTTTTATTACAATTAAATTAATATTTAGAAATAAGTGAGATTGTTGCTACTATTACAAGATTATCCATATAGTATTTATTATTTACAACTTAAATTATTATATCAAAATAATTTTCTAGTATTTATTTGAAATCCATAATTAAATTTGAAATATTTTAATTTAGAAATGATATTCAATTATATTATTCTTATATTAATTTTTAAATTCATTAATAATATACACTTTGATAAATAAATCAAATCTAAGAGATTTAAAGTAAACAATTGTTACTAACAATAGGAGATATTGTCTCCTATTAAGGTGGAGACCACTCCTATGGAGGTGGAGGCTGAAATCCTTTTGAGGTGGAGATGGGTTTCGCATGTGTGGTGGATTGCTTATTTTTCTTCAACTATTTTTCCTTCTTGAAACTCTTATTGAGGTGGAGGCCACTCCTATTGAGGTGGAGGTTGGATTTGTGAGAGGGATGTGGTTGATGTGATAAGGGTGATCTTGTAGATTCTCCTATAGAGGTGGTGCTCAGTCTAAGAGGATGGTGTGGTTGTCCTCCATCATTAGGAATGTTGTTTGTTCAAGCTTAGAAACTATTTCTTTTGAGTAGTTTGTTTGTTGTCGCCTAGCTATTATAGGTAGTGTCTCTTGTTAAATAGCATTTTGGTCATTGTTTGACCACATTGTATAGGGTTTAAGGTTCCCTTCAAAACCTTTTTGTTGCAAGTTTGGGTAGTCTTGTTGATCCTTTAGAATTCTTCTTTTGTTTAGCTATTGGTTTTCTATGTCTCATCTTTTAGCAGCATGTTCATCTTTGATAGGGTTTTGGGTCCCTTCAAAACCTACTTGTAAATGGTTTCGGGTCCATTCAAAACCTATTTTTCCCCACTAATCAAAACAATATTTTAAAAAATTTACTTTCTTGTATCCTTAAAAATATTGAAGGGATTTTAATTTCTTAATAGTCTAACTGATTTAAAAGAATTACCTAAAGAGGCTCAAGTATCTCTTGTATAAGATAGTGAAAATGCACTCTAAGCTCTTAGGAATGAATCTACATTTTTTTTTAAACTATATAAAATATTCTCTAAAATAATAATCAACTTATATGTGCCACCTAATACATTTATGTCTAGAATAGATATTATTGGTCAAACATTATACATTTCCTTTTGAACAAAATAATCCTGACTATCAAATCCTCAATATAGACATGTATTCATGTGGTCATAATACCATTTGTCTTTTTATTTGAATTTTAAAATAGAAAACAAGAAATAACACAAAAAATACAAACTCATATCATATAACATGCATCATACATCATTAATTTCATGTCCATTTTATTTTATTTAAAAAACATACAAACAATCTTATTAAAAAAAGTATATTTTAAATATTACATATTTTAAAAAAATAAAACTAAAGAATATAATGCTTTTTATTTCAATCCCATTTACATTAAAATTTTCTATTATAAAATAAATTTTATTATTACAAGTGTCCACATTTTCTTAATAACAACTTAAAATTTTAGAATTGGAGACTTCTTATTTCTTCACATGGTAACCTAAACACACTAATAAAGTTCTACCCCTAAAATTATATATAATATTAACATCAAAAAAATTGTCTAATTTCCTCCTATGCACACAAATATTGATTCCTAATTGATGAAGAGACTCTCTACTACAAAACACAAACTTACAAAAAATACACATTCATATATGAAAATTCCTCAAAATTAATTACATATATGGGGGATTCAACATTGAATAAAATTCAGAAATTTTTACAAGCTTCTCTAGACACATCTTGTCTATGAGTCTTCAAATACTCATGTCTTCAAACCTTCTTGTATTCACTCATATTACGAAGTCTTAATTTTCACTTCATTATACAACTCTCATGGCTGCCTTGAACACCTACAACACACCAAAAAAATCCTTTTCCTCTTCTCTTCACACGCTGATTTTCTACACACTCTCTTGTGCAACTCTCACGACCAACCTACAAGTTCTTTCTCCAGCCTTGCTTCTATTGATTGCTTCCTTTTTACACCATTGAAGGATGCATTTTATATGTCCATACAACCTTAAAAAGCACCAAAAAGTTGCACCCAAATATTCTCTTTCATTTCCCTCAACTTGACCTTTGAAATTCCTTCACAAAGCATCAAAAAAAGACATAGTTTTGCTTCAAAAATGTGTTGTTAATGTTACTTTACCATATCAAACATCTTTATTATGTAGATTCCTTTGAAAAATTAATAAAATACAAAACCAAGTCATGCTCCTTTGGCAATTGAAGAGTCATTCATTATTTTTCCAAAACTTTATCTTTCCCTCTATTGGGTGAAAATTACGGAATCGTACTTTTCGATAGATACAATAACTGACTTCAAAATTTTCACGTAAAATTTTATGTGAGATATGAATCTCTCCTCTCCCAAAGGGAGGCCCCTCTACCGCCAACGGTTGCGATGAAACAAACAAGTAATTACAAAATGTACAATGTGAACTTCATGGCGGGGGCGTGTTACATCTCATCCTCTCTTTTCGCAGCATGCTTACAATGCTCAATCGCTGGTGCCCTCACAATTCCCCAACAACTGAAACCAACAACCAGCGCAATACCAACACCCTATCTTGTCAAAGCAAAAGCCGTAGAGATGTATCTCGTAAGGATTAACAATAAACAAAATAAAAAGGTGAAAGCTCACCTAAGGCACAAAGTCGCTCCGGTGAGCTTTTCCAATGGTACCTAGAAAAATGTATCAAGCTGGTCACGCTAGAAGCTAATAAAGTCTTCTTAGACGCTAGAAGAATTTAACGGGAAGATGAACAATTACAAGCTAAAGTCTTGTAGATTATCCAACCAAAGTATCAGTAAGAGCATGAATGATTACGCTAATAAAGTCTTGTAGATCATTCAACAAAAGTAATTCCATAGCTTTGAACGATTATGCTACCAAAGTCTTGTAGATCATTCAACCTAAAAGACAAACAAAAACACAAATGTAAATCCAAATAATAGATGCAACACAAAGTTTACATAAATCACTTGGAGTCCTTCAGATTTCTCAAGCTAATCACCACCAAATAAGATCAATTCATAAAAGTATCGAATCCAACACAAAGTCTGGTTTGCAATCCTCTTCTTTATTGATCGAATTCCATTCACAAAGCATAAACGCAAAGTTTCACAATTTTGCTTCAAAAAGGGCAGCACTTCGCTGCAAAATACTAAAGGATAAATTTACAATGGAAATCCCTCACATTATATAGAAAGAGGGATGAGCAAAATTAGGAAACTGATTGAGGAAATTAAGGAAAGTTAGGTGAGAGATTTTAGGAGATCTCACCTAACTTTGACCAAAGTCAAAGTGTAATTTGTTTTCAAAAGATTACATCTTCGAGCTTGGTGTAATTTACAATTCTACAAAAGACATTTGAAATTTCAAGAAATATTTACAAGATGCATAAAAAGCGGATGCATCAAAAGATCTCAACCTCGAGATCAATTTTAATCCCTCATGGTTCCTGTTTGGGCGTAGAGTCTTCTCTATACTTCTTCCTCGGGTCTCCCTCGATGAACTTTTTATTTGGAAGAACCAAGATTCAAAGGACATCACCTTCTGGATCACTCTTGACAAGATCCGGAGAGAAACCGCAAGGGATGGTGAATCAATAGACGCTAGCGTAAAAAGTAGCATTGGGAAGCCGCGGATGCAGAAACGAGCGATGGGGAAAGCATGGAGTGGATGACAAGGCACACAAAATGATGCACAAAAAGGAAGGAACAAGGTTCAGGAGTGAAATGGATAGAAATGAAGTTCATCTAGAAAAAGATTGTAAAAAGTGTAAGGGCGCTAAAATTCAGCGCCATTACATTTTTGGAGATTTCAGTTTTTGATGCAGGGGCGCTAAAAAATAGTGCTCCTGCATCTCTCAGAGTTAGAATTTATTTCAACATGTTCAACATGTCAGGGCGCTAAATTTTAGCGCTTCTACATCTGAGACATGATTTTGTAAAACAAATGTAATGGTGCATGAAAATGACGCTTGGGGTTTGCAAATTGTTTGTCTGCATGGAGTTGCCATTGAAATTGGAGAATAAAGAGAAAGCAAGGTAAATAAAGTTTACAAAGATGAAACACTTAAAAAACTGGAGAAGAAACCTTCAATTTCAAATTTGATTGGCGGTTGGCAGCTGGAATCGGCCCAACAAGAAGAAAGTGCCAGCTGAACAAAGACCATAAAACAAATTTAAACAATTAAAATACTTTAAGTGAAAGAGGCAGTACCCTAAAAACCGAATCTAAGTCGAAAGTAATAATCGAAAGGTTCAAAAGTGGCAACGTGATTGACAAAAAATGCTTAAAATCAGCGAAGAAACGTACTGCAAAAGTTAAAGTCCCCGGTAATGGCGCAATTTGTGTTTATTACATTTTGAAAAGTTCACTTTCATGCAATGGAATTTACGCTCGGTGACTTTTCGCTTTACATACTTAGCCAAATTTTACTTCAGAGCAGAGCAAGACTTTTCAAAGGCTAATCGCATTTTTCAATTCATGCTGCTACCAATGCAGCGGTAGACTTCCTCACCTAAGGGGCTCGCTTAAAGACCTCTGAGGGAAAAACATAGGGATGCCTCGAATTGACTATTCGAGGCTTTGAAGCATTTGAGGTGGTGTTTGAAAAATCACTGCTATGCGCATTCTAAACTTCACTAATCCTAGGGAAACCACAAGTTTCTCAGAGGGGGTTATCCGTGGAACTTAGCCTAGATTCCGTAGATACACAACTCCATTTTTAGCACCTACCAAGCATTGTAAGAAATGCAAATGGGCCGCACTTCCCCTGCGAACTTTCGATAAACTGGAATTGATAGAACAAATTATCATTTTCAAGTTCCATTTAATATCCCATTGGACCCCCTTTAACCCTTCAAGCTTTGAAATAATAGAATAATTTTAAAATCACATTAAATACACTGCTTGCCTCTGATTTTTGAAATGAAAATACAAGTATTGGTAAATGAAGATATTTTCCTTCAAACACAACACAAGATGCTCTTGAAGCTCAAACCCACACTAAAATGCAAAATTAAACATAAAAATAAAATACTTATTTTTTGGGTTGATGTTGATTACTAATTCACCCAGATGCCCCTACATTAGAGACACCTGGTAGGAAGATTGTGAGAATAGGCTCACAATGGTGGAGTTAAGTGATAGAATAACCCTTTTAGATTGTGAAAAATCTACAAAAAAAATCCATTTTTGCAACAAGTACACCAAATTATCTCTTTTTCCTTCTCTTTCGTCACCTCTTTGAAACACATGACATCTTCCTCTAACACCATTGTATTCTCTTCCTTCTCCCCCTCATGGACTCATGTACACCATAGTCCGACATCCTATGCCAAATACTCCAATCTCCTCTCCTCTTGCATGGCTTCAACCCTACCACTAACTGACCACCTCCACCAAGATCCTACAACATCTTCCAAAATCTCTAATAGAAAATACATAGCATCTACAATATGCTTTTGTTCTCTATCCATCTCCCCTTCTACCATATTATCTGAAAACATGATAACATCATAAAACTAACTTACCTTATCTTCATTCATAGTTGCAACACTAAATTTCACTGCAACATCTTCCACAACCTTGTTAGTTGCAACCTTTCATTCATCTTATTGAAAAAATGAGGAAGGAACCCTTTTAATGTGTTGTCATTGATGCCAACATTGACTGTTTATAGTTTTCTCAAATCCAGTAAACAGAGTGAAGATATCTTAATCCGATAATTTGGTCTGGAATTACTTATGTAACAAGATATGCTTAAGAGGTTACAGTATGTTATTCATGGCTATTATGTGCATCTATGATCAAGATTTCAACGATTTTGGATGAACGGGCTGAAATTTACAAGTGGCAGTAGTTCAACATATAGTTTTTGGCCTAATACAATGTAAATGGGTATGTTTATCTGGTCCTCATTCCTCCAATAATTGGAATTAGACTTTACAATTTTTGGATATTGTTTATAGATGTCAGTACACTATATATTCTAGATGGTGTGATTATATGATCAGATGGATTGTTGGTGATTGATTAGTTGGCTTATTTTGTGATTAGGTCTAATTCCCAGCCGACCTAATACTTGATATGTGTTGTGAAGATTAAATATGTATTGAGGATGTTAATGAGATCTATTTTAGGTCCATTCTGACCTAAATCAAGTATTACACGTTTGGTTTGAGTGGGAAGAAATTTTTGACTCAAGTGTGGAGCCGATAAGGCAATTTTGAATTAATATAGGGCTACATCTAATTATGCCAACCTAATTGATGTATGCAGATGTATTGGGTATATATGTTAAAAAATTTGGAGTTGTAAGTACGATGAGTAATGTGTTGTGATAAAAATATGTGAATTTGTATGTGTGTGATCCGAATAAGAGAAGAATTATTATGAATGTTGAGCAATTGTAAAGGAGAGCAGTGTTTTGTATTCAGAGCTTCAAAGGAATTAGATCCAGCACAAGCAAGCTGCATTTTGTATCAATTCACAACTTGGATGTGTAGTCATTTTGTGTTTTTGTATTTATCTATGGCTTTGAGCCGTATTGGACAGTGTGTCCTAGCAATGAGCCTATGTAATATCTTATAATTGATTATAATATGTTATGAGCTATTCCTCACCGTGGTTTTCCCCTTTTTGGGTTTTCCACATAAAAATCTTGGTGTTCATGTGCTATGTGATCTTGTGATTGTTTCATGCTTTCATTCATTGTTGCAGTTAGTTATGTATTGATAATTGAATGGATTGTGATTAAATAGTTTAATAGAATATAATTCACCACCCCTCTTAGTATTTTATGTGTTCAACAATTGGTATCAAAGCTTGGTTCCTTCTAAAAATCCTAATAGCTTGAGGAAGATCTTGGAGGTTGAACACATGGCTGACAAAAATTACCCTACTCCTCCTGAAGAAATTTTTGCAATTGAATGTATAGAAGATGGTTGCATGATTGAAAAAGAACTTAAAGCAGCTCTTGAAGATATTGGTAGGGTTGAAGGTGAAAAAAAATATTTGAAGGAAAATCTCAAGGAAGCAATTGAATGCATCAAAAAAATGAGGGAACAAATCAATAAATTCAAAGAAAGATAGAGATTTCAATGAACAATTGAAGTAAGCAAATGAAGATATCACCAAATTGAAACTACAAGTGGAAGAGAAAGAAAAGAATAGAAGAATGTTTGAATGCAATGGTAAAAAGAAAGATTGATGAATGCATAAGACTTGAACAAGAAGTGGTAACTCTGAGATTAAATTTGGAAAAAGCAAGAGTTCATGAAGATAAATTCAAAGTAAGTACTACAAGGCTTGATGAACTAATTACAGGAAAAAAACCATCTAAAGATAAAGGTAGTTTGGGACTTGAAGAAGGAGAAAGATCAAAGGCTAATCAAACCCCCAATAATGTTAACAATTAAAATCAAACTCAAGGCAATGACAAATAGACTACCAAATGCTCAAAGGTAACCATCTTTTAATGGTATTTATTTTTCATGCAATAAATTTGGACATAAGGCTATAGAATGTAGAAGAAGAATGAATTAGAATGTTGGATCCTTCTTCGAACAATGTTTTGCATGCAAGAAATTTAGACATAAAGCTATTGAGTGCAGAAATTAGATGATGAATAGATATAATGTTACATTGGTGGTTTTTGTTGCACCAAAAGATCGACTTATTAATTCCTGATATAACCACCAAATTTATACAAGATCCATGGGAGGCGGTTAAGCCATGTCACAAACTCAAGCACCACACCACACCAAGGAGACCAAGGGACACACCATCTTGCAAGAATCCCCCCCAACGCAAGCGAGGGGTTCAAACCTGTGACCTCGACTTTCATACCAATTGTTACATTGGTGGTTTTCATTACACCAAAAGATTAACATGTTACTGCCTAATACAACCGCTAGATTTATACAAGATCCATGAGAGGCGGTTAAGCCATGTCACAAACCCAAGCATCATGTTGCACCAAGGAGAACAAGAGACACACCATCTTGCAACATATAATACTGGCAGAATGCTTCAATCTTTCAATGGCTACTGCTATACATGCAACATGTTTGGGAATAAAGCTAACTAGTACAGATCAATATTTAATAGAGGTCAATTCGGTTAGAAAAATGTTGTATTGTACAATTGCAACAAGCCTGGACACATTTCAAGATTTTGTAGAAGCAAGAATGGAAGGCAGACTAATCCAAGAAAGAGGAATGAACATGTGAAGAAGATTAACAAAACCCTAGAAATATGAGGTTTCAAGGAGTGACATGAAGATATGTGGTGCAAAATAATATGCTTAAGCTTTTGGAAAATAAATCGATAGAAAATGTGCAAATCTGAAGAATTGTGGAGCATTTTAGGGTTTACAATGTATCAGTGAAGTGTATACTAGCTTTTTGGAAATTGGATCACATAATGCAAAATTAAGGAAAATCAAAAAGGCATAAAGTGAGTTTATAAGTTGATTCTAATCACATTTGTGCATTTCGAGAAAATTAGAGTGAATTAAAAGTGATTTGAAGGTGATTCAAAGCAATTTGGTGCAAACCCTAGATTTTGTCATGCGCATATAAGGTATTTACACCTATCTGTGCTCTGTGGGCTTGAAATAGAGGTGATTTTATAAGAATTTGAGATTGAATTGAAGTTACAATGGCTACACTGACTATTTTTAACATCACCGAGAGACCTAGACCAAAATTTAAGAGGTATTCATGGAAAGTATTAAAGAAGAAGTATACTCAACAAGAGACCTTAAATATAAAGAGAAAATATGTCACTCTTAGGTGTCACTATGATGATGCCTTGTTGTTTCACCTTCCCAAATCATGAGATATCATCATGGTGATGACTTGGAGTCTTTCATGGCATCAGTTTCACCATAGTGATACGTAGGGATTTCTCCATCCTCGAAGATGTTACCTAGGTGACACCTAATGCAGAAATCTCATATTGAAACTTCTGGGAGCCATAACTTTCTCATGCAAACTTAAAAATAGGTTTTTTTTTATGAAATTATATTATTTTACAAGAATAGAGAACTCTCCAAGATGTCTCACTTAAGTAATTTCTACTCTCTTTTGTCTATATCACTCAAAGTCCATTCCCTCTAAGGTGTCACCTTAGTGACAACTTGAGACAAAGCTTTAGAACCAGTTTTTTTCTCCGCCAAGGGTACAATGGCTTGAGATAAATCTAAGTAAAAAATAATTTTTCGAGGCATAATGGATCTAATTTCTCGAGTCCTTAATATGACTACTTTTGGCCTTCTTTCTTTCCAAGAGTGACTTTTAAATTTCATAAGATCCAAGATATTTTCATAACAATAACTTGACACATCCCTTAAAAAAAAAATGCCTTACTCAAAGTATTACCTTCATGATATTTCCTTTCCCTCTCTATTGTATAATAATCAATTACATAAAATCAACAACACCATGTAGATTCAACTTTTCATCGGTAACAATAGAAACAAGGCAACATCCAAATTCTTCACATCTCATGAACATTAGATCTAGAAACCCTCAAATCTAATTTTCCAAAAACTCTACCAAGGAACCACAATAGATATAAAACTCTCTCCATCTAGAAAATCTTCTAAAAATAGTCCTATACAAATCCAAGGAAAGTTACCTAGAAAGTGTCATAGTGATGGAATGTCCAAGGGTGGGATTGTGGGAATAAATGTGCATGTCACTATGTGTATCCAAAAGTCTCGATTAAAATAAAATAATTCTTTGTAACAAAGATAAATCCAAACACCACAAAGTATGAAAGAATAATAAAATAATAACTAAAACAAATAAAAAACCTTAGGAGAAGTGAAGGTATAACTCTAATGGCAAACCCTACAAGGTGTAAACACACTCATGTTTGTTAAAAATGTAAATTAATAAAGTTTATTTTACATTATCTATATTAATTAAATAAATACAACTATAAGAGCATACATTAACCTAGATAAATTGGAGCTAAGAATTGATAATTAAAATATCATTTAAAAAAATAAAAGTGACAAATTTGTGGTACTATAATAGACAAATATTATGTGGGTCAAATCCATGTCTTATGAGGTTGAACCCAAGCTCCTTGGAAATGACCCAATCCATGAAATTGATCATATAACTCACAAGAGATCTCACTAACTATAAACTTTTGTGGCTTTTCTTTCCTTCACTAATAATACTTTAGGATGCACAAGGGCTAGTGATATTTAAAAGTTCCTTACCTGTAGGTTACTAGATTGCAAGGATCAAAATATCCTTCACAATTCTCGTAATAAAATGGCCTCACAATTATAGGAAAATATCAAAGACATCACTCTCAATCATGTAGGTGTCGTAGATGCATATATGCTCATTTTACTCCATTTAAAGTGTTTGTAGGATGATTCAAATCGTTAATTATTCTTGTTTATCTTTTAATATGAATTAATTACAAAAAAAATCATTACATACAAATAACTAGCAATAAATCATGAAAATATGTACCAATTGAAAATGGTGAAAGTAAAAAATACATCAATGGGCCCTTGGTCTACTGGTGAAGTTGGAAGGTTTGGAATGAGCCCACCAGGGATCAATTCTTGCTGAGTGCAAAGCCCCGACGCAAAAGGGATGAGGTCAGGATCGTACCCCGGGTGGATTTTGGCGAAATGGATACCCCTCAATCCTTGGCTCTAAGCTAAAGGGGACCCCCTTGGGGGTATCTCCAAACAAAACAAAACAAAACAAAAGTACATCAATTTGAATTTTAAAATTTGTGGTTCAATCCCATAAGGTTCAAGATCAAACCTACAAGTTATAGGACTGATCCAACACAAGAAGGCTTATATATCAAGGCAAGGAATGATGTATAGTTAATAATATGAAGATAGATGTAATGAATAGCTAATAATGGTGAGTATGTGAGAGTAACTACGAATAGAGATAGGATGAGATTAAATGTGTGAAAATATATATAAATGGGGATGGATAAAAGATTTGGGAAGGATCCAAACTTTAGTACAAGAGTGTGCCACTTTTTTATATGTAATTGTATTAAATATTTTGTCAAAATGGGCCCAAGAATAAATGGGAATTTATATGGCTACATGTGAATTTCACAATATAATATCTCATAAATGAATACATGACATTTATTCTTAATAGATCAATATAATTAAGACATTTATGTACCTAAATAAAAAAACTAAGTTACCGGGTTCGCCCCTATAGGCCCTGGGTCCGGTTCAAGTTCGATTCGGGTCCGGTCAGCCCAAATTCGTCGAGGGTTTGAAAATCCCTCTATGGGTTTGGTCGGGGTTCGGACCTCTAACTGTGGGTCCGGACAGGGTTCAAAATTTTCAAACCTAGTTCAAACCCAAGCAAAATTTCGCACCCAAGCGCACTTTTTCACGCGATTTTGCATTTTTTTAATATTCTTTTGACTCTTTTTTGGTGATGCAGATCACTAAAGAACCAAGGATGCTTTTGCATTGAACACCCTAGGTAGAAAAAGATGAGTTCCAGCTCATGAATTTGGAATAAGTTCAACTGACAACTAATCTTTAATGGATTCATCCATGTAGTATCTTTAGTTGCTTTGCCCTTCCACTTGACTAGATATTCTAGTTACTTCTAGTAATCATTATATTTTGTCCTCTAATGACTTTGGAGTTGATAATTGAGGCCATATTATGTTTTTCACATATGAACCAACATCAACTTCATTTGGTTGACTCTTATAGAAAGGGAACAAGTTTACTACATTAGTCATTAAGGATAGTAACTAATCTCATATGCATTTAATGAAAATTGTTTCAACATCTTATATAATCTAATCTTCTTCCATTTTAGTTAATTGTAGGTCCTTCTCGAAATCTCTCCTTCCTCCAATACATGAGAAGTAGAACCAAGTCACCCACCTAAAATTTTACTTCCCTTATCTTCAAATCAGCATATTGCTTGAATTTGGTGGTACTTTACTTGAGTTGTTCATATACTTCTTTAATGTATCCTACAAACTCTTCTACACTACACATGTTCACATCAACCATGTCTCACAACTCAGTCACTCCCCTTGGAATATGCCCAGACACAATTTGGAAGGGTCTGATTTCAATGCTCTTATTAATTGAATTGTTTCAGGCAAATTTAGCTTGCATAGGACTAAATCCCAGTTGCTTGGTTTGTCTTCTACAAGACATGTCAATAGGTTTCCAATGCTTCTATTCATAACTTATGTTTGACTATCAATTTGTGGATGGTAGGTTGAGCTGAATTATAACTTAATATTTTCTTTCTTCCAAAAAATCCTTAAAAAATGTCCAACAAATTTTGTCTCTAGCTAAACTGTTAAACACTATGCTTCTTGATAACAAATGCAAGTGAACTACTAATATAAAGTGGTGGTGTATTTTTGCTATGTTATTTGACTATTAATATGGTGGTGTATTATGAACTTAATTACTGCTGCAAATATGTATATATTTCTGATTTTTATATGTTTTTGTATTACCGAACCCAAAACGAACCCAACCCAAAAAAAAAATTCATGAACCGGCGAACCGGGTTTTCAAACCCGAACCCAAACCCAAAACCAAACCGGTAACTTAGTAAAAAAATGTAAATGACAATATAAACTAACGACTAATTTTTAATTAGAAAATTAAAATAAAAGAAATCTATTTCTAAAAATTTATTTGCACAAACTACTCAAACCAATAAAAAATTAGAGGCAACTAACCATTGTGTGACACTTATTTATCTTGTTCTTAATTATACTTATAGGAAGTAATTTAGATTCAATGAAACTTATGGAAATAATTATATGAATTTTGTTTATATCAACTATTTGATACATTATTTAAGAAATATTATATTTTTCATCTATTTATAGATCATGGAATGTGATTTGAAATTTTGTTGCAAATAAAATGTACACCATAATTTTAAAATGTTTCACCTATCATTTCTTATAAACTATGAAAATTACATGTCTATTATTCTAATGCCAACCAAAGTCCAACTGCAACACTATAATATCTAGGGGCATCAATCTCTATGGAAAAATTATCACTTTACTAATTAAATCCAAATCATAACCAATGCTCCCACCACATTGATAGGAAAAATTGTACATGATTATCAATCAATTTCCTACATAACCCCATGAGATAAAAGTATGCATACAAGATTATAGAATAATGATGCAGAGTGAGCAGGGGAAGCTTCTTCAGATGATCAACTAGATGATAAAACCAACTTAGCACAACTTCTCTCAAATACTCTTTAAGTGGACTTTGTCAATCCACTACTCCTTCAAGGAAATGACCAAACTCACCTAGGGTTCTTGTACTCAACACAACCAATTGGCTTGGAATTACTTTGAACAAGTTCCAAATGATCAAAATAGGTGACAACATCCTAATTAGCACTTAGGAAACTCCATTTGTTCATCGCTCATACCACTAGGCCTCTTTAGCCTTGAATGCTTGTAGCACTGCCCGGTAGGACAGTCTAAATAAAATCCACCCACAAGCCTATATCAAGATCAAACTACTAAATTTAGGCAACTATGATATGCCTCTACAAGACCCCAAAGTCTGACCTTCTGACAGTAGATGGAAGAGTAACCATGGACCAATGTACCGTTGTCCCCAAGAGGCCTAATTTGTTGATCACAACAGGATTTTGATTACCTAGGCTCTCCCCTTCACCCTAAAGCCTTTATTCAAACTCCTACATTATAATTACAACTATTTTCAACATTCCTAAGTGCCTCTTTAAGAAAAATCCACACAAAACAAGAAAAACTCACTTTTTGCTTCACCAATTAGGCCTGTCACATGAAGATGCCAAACCTAGTTCAATGCATAAACTCCTCCACACACCTTGCCATTCTCCAAAACCAAGGAAATATGAAAATTTACACAAGTACCTTCCATCCCACCGAGAATCAGCATTTTTACAATGTGGAGATGGAAGGAAGAGCCATTTTTCAACCAAAACCCTTGTTTTGAGGGTTTCAGACGTGCCCTTGCTAAAATGGCGATAACTTTTTCTATACTCAATGAATTTTTTTCAAATCAATTCCAAATGAAATCCAAGTCTTCCCTCTATCCAAAAATATCAATTTTGTACCCATATAGTCCGTACAACATTCGTACCACGCGTTTTAGCAGCAATTTTACACATTTTTTTAGAAAATAGTAATTTTTCATTAGAACTTCAAAGAAAGTGTTTCATCCATCATGCCTCGACCATGAGATGCTTATTTCAAATTCTAACAACCTTTCCCAATGTCCTCCAACTGAAACTTTGATTAGTTGGATGTTGGAACTAATCAAACTTCCTTGTAGACACCAAATTACCTCATTAAGGCAAATTACACAATCACCACAAACCTAATTACAAGGAGACTTTAAGAGGTGTCAAAAGCACTAATAACACTTCAAAAAAAACAAGTCAACTCCCCTCAATCACTTGGTTGCAACATGGCAATTTGATTCCTTAATTTTCCAAAGTGCACCAAGCTTACAAAGTGAGGATGGAGACCTTGTTATTACATTGAAATTTATCACCAAGACCAAAAACTCAACAACAAGACTAGAAAACCTATTACAAGGCATTTAAGATGGTCCTTAGGACCTTATTACATCAAACACAACTTTACATCAAACACAAAAACCAAACAAGGCCTCAAAGAGGCATGAAAGCCCAAGGTGCCCTTGCACCAAATAACCATATCCAAATATCAAAGACATATCACTGCAAGATAACACAAGATATACCTTGGGAAAACCCTCAAGAGGGAAAAAACCATCCTCCAAAAGCTTCCACACTCAATGTATTATTCAACAATGAAACATTAAAATTCACTTACAAAGTCTCCATGAATATTCTTGAAACATCAAGCCTCTCCAACACATCCTCCATGTGTCCAAGCATGTATCCATACATCCCATTCCATGCTTTACATATGCACTCCTTAGAAGAAGAATTGATACAATGACAACCAAGCCAAAACCCCAACTAGCCAACCTCAACCACTAAGCATGTGCTTGTTTTATAAAACCTAGCTCAAACAAATACAACCAAGTGGTAAGGTAAAAACAATGTGCCTCAAAACCATGATTCCACAAAACCATTGACCCCATTTATTTTTTGGCACTAAGTTTCCCCACATTTAATATCTTTTCCATGTTAAACCAAGACATTAAATATCTAACCCAATGTTACATATAAATTTACAAGTGGAACCAAATAAATATTTAATGTGGCTAAACACATCACCTAAGGATGCACCACAAATAAATATATATTTCACATAGTTAAATTAATCCAATGTTATGCAAGGTGTACAACACATATTCCTAACATTCTCTCACTTTTTGTATACATTGTATAAGGGTCAACCAATGATCATCATAGTCATATGTAACATGCCCATAGTTCTACCCAATCATTTTTCTATGTATTTAGCCACAAGTGAATATACCATGATGCCATCACATAGAAATAATTTTTTTCTTTTCAAAAACAAAGATAGCACACACATTTGAAATAAAGACTATTCCAAACTTTTTCCATTGCATTACATTGTAATATCACAATCTTTCCCAAAGTATTGATTTCATAATAAATAATCTCAAGTTAACTTTTCATGTTTACAATCTTTCATATAAATGGATACAAGAATACGTACATTGCTCCATTGAGCTTACTGGCAGTAGAAATACAAATGGTCTAGGTAGTCCCCCTTCAAATCTTGGCCGCCAACTAATGAGGGGAAGCATCACTCAAGTGCTTTTCTGCCAACAACGAACTTACTTTGGTCCCTCACACATCTACCTAACTAGTAAGATGGCCCTACCCTTCGACGGAGAGATTGGTCTAGTAACCTCATAAAACTATCCTTCCTAAGCTTGGTGTTGTGTCCAACATAACTAGATCTTCCATATAGTGGCTACTACCTACATGTATGATAATCTCGGCCTAGCATGTATAACTAGATTACAATGAACTGACAGTGTAAACAATGGAAACTTACACTACTTTGGTGAAAGAATTCATCACCTAGTTATTTCGAGTGACAGTCATCCCATTCACACACCTTCCTAGCTTGATTTTTTATGACCACACATATTCTATGCATAGGTTATCCCCTTCATTGGATTATCCTAACCCCAAGAATAACCTAGTTTCTTTTCAAGTTTACTAAGACATTTCAACTAAAGTAATTGAAACCAATTCATAATCCAAACTTCACAAACCCCTGCATAATTAAAACTATAACTATATAAGTTGTAACTTAACATAGCTTATAGAGAACACTCATACACTCATTCCTACATATATAATATGCTAATATAACCCAATTATGGGGTTCACAAACAACTAGACTCATCATCTTTCAAACTCATCAAGAAGAATTCATATAAACACATACATAATAAAGCATCTAAATTTCCTCTTTCCATTCAATTGTTTCCAAAAAAAACATATAAAATCATGCAATCCTTTCATACAATTTTGAATTCCTAGCTCAACCTTCACAAAATCAGCTTGCAACTCCTTCTAAACTCATCCTTTCACTAAATTTTATCTTCCCTTGAAAATTGTCACAATGCAAACCACTCTAACCTCTCTAAACGCTCTCTCAAAATTCTCAAAAAACACTCAACTCATAAATGCATCAAAATAACTCTCAGAAAAATCAAAAAACAAGAATGCAAATATGTATCCCATAAGATGGAGAAAGCTCCTCTATTTATAATAAAACTTAAGCACTCCATGGCTACAAATAAGCTCTCATTCCTGCCACTTCTCAAGCTAAAGAATTGACTCAGCAAAATAAAATAAAGGTGGAGGATTTAAAAATAGTGACTCTATGCAAAGACTCAACCAGCCACCTTCTCTTCATGACAACAGGTTATTTACTCAAAAAAGAAAGGTTAAAGGCTTCTCAAATCAACTTCTTTCAGCCAACATTACAATTTGACTCCTTCCCATATGTTGTTTTTCCTTATACACTGGAGGGGAAATACAGAGAAAACTTCTATTGGTATACAGAGTTCATATTTTGGTGCCACATAAATCCACACACCTCTATTTACTTGTTTATTGTTTGAAAGACCAAGTCTTGGCTATTTACATGTTATATGTTTCTCTTTGCTTTCATAGTTTTGACTAAGTCTTATGAGAATGCAATTCATAAACTAGGTTTACTTTAACTCCACACACTTTGTCATAGTGTTGCTTGTGCATGCTTAACACAACACTTTAATTCACTATATAATGTCATTAATATATGCGCTACTCTTTATTTGCTGCACTTTGAAAATTTTATCATATGTATTGCGCTATGTTGTATGTGCTAAATAAACTTTTCCAGTGCTATACAAAAAGATAAACATGTGTGTGTGTGTGTGTGTGTATGTGTATTTATATAAAAAATGCTTTATTCGTCATTTGAATTCATATACACATTTACATATTCCACATAATAATAATACATGCATATTTATATATATATTGATACATATGTATATAAATTGTACATTCCAATTAACATAAATACATACACATACATTAATATATATACATATTATATATATATCATTGCCTTATCATTCAAACACATATATTCACCATCCCATCGATTGATATATATATACACGTAGTGTATATATATATGTCACCTCCGTCTAATCGATATTCCCATGCATATGGGTAATATGTCCATGAGCATGTGTAGATACGTCTATCTGTGTATACTCGCTCTTCCAGTGCTATACAAAAAGATAAACATATATATATATACATACATATTATGATATATATGTGTGTGTGTATATGTATATATTTATATAAAAAATGCTTTATTTGTCATTTGAATTCATATACACATATTTACATATTCGACATAATAATAATACATGCATATTTATATATATATTGATACATATGTATATAAATTAATATATTTGTATGTACATTCCAGTTAACATAAATACATACACATACATTAATATATATACATATTATATATATATATATATATCATTGACTTATCATTCAAACACATATATTCACCATCCCATCGATCGATATATATATACACGTAGTGTATATATATATGTCACCTCTATCTAATCGATATTCCCATGCATATGGGTAATTTGTCCATGAGCATGTGTAGATACGTCTATCTGTGTATACTCATCCACGTATTTACTCATGTGTATGAGTTTATCATAGACATGTACATATATACACATATATACATTTTATGTATATATCTCATCGATTTAAATATAAACACATAAAGAAGAACTCACACATGATAATGAGACTTAATAACATAACCCAAATCAAAAACATTCACAGACAAGATCATAACGTATTCTAAATCATACACAAACAGAGCTAAGGGTAACTTACCATTTCCCAAACTATTGACTTGACTTCACTAAACTAGAGGTGAGTGTGTGAAAGCTCAGTTAGGGTCATTAAGGGTTACCAAACCAAGTTCTTCTCCTGAGTAATACTTCCCCTCTCTTTCGAAGGCTTGTTTATGTCCCTACATCCAACTTAGTACATTGCAACAGTAGTTAGACGAATCAATTACAACCATTTGCATCATATATTTCATAGTTAGAATCATTATAAACCATCAAATTGAATCAAACATTCAATCATTATATTTCCAAGATACATAAAGCATAAACATATACATTTAAATCATTTTCACCCAACTAGGTAAAAGTACATAGGTAATAACACAACGGGGTGTAACACTATACATTAAACCACATGAATCTCTAGCATGCTCTCATGCTCCATCAAAATACCTACAACAACATCCAATATTTCCACCATATCAAGCAAGAAATCCTATCATCATCCAACATGCCCCCTATGGAAGAAAAGGAAAAAACCAAAGTGAATATGCACCAATCCAAAGAACACAAGCATCAAATCCAAGTGATAACAAAGGCTCCATTTTGTTGTCAAATGAAGGAAAAACCCACATGACTGGAAATAGCAACCATAGAAAATTTTAATCCATCCAATCATCCATACCTTAAAAGTATACAAACATCATTAGAACTCATGTCAACAACATATAAAACTCATAAACTTCAATCACAAGCTCCATGTGTCAAACCTATCAATAAAGAACATACACATCCAAGAACTCCCATTGCATAGGTAATGTCAAATCTGAAATAATCAAGGCATACCAAGTATACCAATCGCATCACATAGAAGGTGTCACCAATTTCATGTAGTACCAAGGAACATCCACAAAGATATGTAAAACTTGCAAATAATTCTACTGCACTACAACTCTCACCACTAGTCTCCATAACTCTCCCAAGTTCTCCACACTCAACAAAAGAAAGAGATCAAGGAATCACCATCTTGTCACCAAAGAATAGTGAAAAATGCATAATCACAAATAGAGTGATCACCATAGCTCCACACAAACCTCAAATCTAATGTCATGTGAACACAAACTTCCAAGAATAAGAACAAGACCAAAGAGAGAACCTGCAAATCAAAGCATGTAGCATGTCCTTTAAATACTTAAGTTGTGACAATTATGATATCCTTCACAAACCCAAATAAAAATCCTCAATAATACCCAACTGCTCAATCTCCAAGATCAAATAAAACATATGTATCTCATAAGCCATCATGGATGTAATCCTCTCTAATCAAGGAAGATCAAAATCAAATCCATTCCCAAACCAAGGGAATAATCCCAATAACATTTCATAAATCCTCATCAATGGATGAAATCATAAATGAACTCATATGCACAAGGAGATAAGCACCAATCATTCCTTCAATGTATCCTCCAGAACTAGTATAACCATAGCTCAATATCCATAGCCATGACAAGACAAAGCATAAAACATAATGCATTTGAAAAGCAATGGGCATATACCTCTCAGATGATTATTTTTCAAGTAAACCAAGAGTGGGGAATGAGAATGCTCCTCTAGGATAACCAAGTCATCATGGCTCGCTTCAAGAACGATCTCCTTCATAGGTCCATCATGAACTTGTATCCATATCCAAGTAAAGGCTCCTCAAGCTTCTTGTTGAAACCTAATCAGAGAGTAATTGTCTCAATGAATGTCTCTAATCATAAGAGAACTCCAACCTCACCTATGTCTCCAAGCATCCATGAGGATATGAAACCAATCAATCCATGCTAAGCTTCAAATGTGACACAACACTATCATGAAGCTCCCAATCAAATAGCCAATATACTCAATACCAAGAGAACTAATAAGACCATTGTCAAAGCTCCAACTGCAAAATTAGGAACCCAATCATGACACTGTGATCTAACATCTCCTCCTAGGAGATCACATGCTCTAATGAACATATCTTGGTCTTAAGAGAAACTCTATCATACCAAAACTACAAGCTAGAATCAAGAGTACATCATGACACAATAACAATTGTACTCTAAACCAAGGATCCCCTATCAAAAGAAACAAGTCATGAACTGAAACATGAACCAAAGACTTGAAGAGTCCTCCATGGATAATCAAGATGTCAACATCTCCAATTACATGAATATAACCATCTCCTAACAATGAAACTAAACATTTAAAATAATTTTCATTGTAGTAGCAAGATCCAAAAGCTTCTCCATGACACCAACAACCACCTCAAGAGATCATCCGTCATCAAGTGATGAATCCACATCATTACCAAAGCTCTCACTAAATTGTAATACCAAGATACACATGGCATCATGACAACCATATCCTAAATGAAGATCATTCATGGCTTACACACACTCAATTGTAATCCCAATAGCTCCAGAGAAGAAAGTAGAAGAAATATCTTGAAACCAAGAAGATACAGCCGCCATCAAAATATCAAGAATCAATCCCACACCACCAAAACATCACTACTTAGTACTTTAACTACTCAAGAAATGCATTTTTAGTACTTTTTACAACCACTCTTTAAAATCATTTTTATACTTTTCCAATACAAAACTAAGGTGTTTTCAGATTACTTTGTGAATAAGAAAGTTTTAGTAGTTTCTCATCTCAATCTATCCTTATGTTGGGAAAATTTATCAATATATTAATATAAATAAATATACCCGCAAAATTAATACAATATTTTCATTGTCATGCTCTCGTAAAATTAAAACCATGATACCAATTAACAAGAAGAACCCATTTACTGACCCGATCATGGAAAATAATTAAAAGGAAAAGCAAAAGACACAAGGTAGCAATGGTATTATGAACGGATACAAGTATGAAGAGGTGCGACTGAGCAAGACAACGGTTACTCAATTAAAAGATGTTGATTGTCCCTATAAATAACAATTAAGAAGATAACTAAAAGGTGGCAAACAGTCTAACGAGGATATGGTAATTCGCAAGAATAATATTAATAAATTAATTTTTCCAATCAGCATCAACAAGAATTTGTGTCCCTAGGCCAAGCAATGTCTGAAAGGTTATGATCCTCAGCCCATCATGGTGTAAAAGAGGAATCATTCAAGGCAGAGAAGGCATCAAATTAGAGAAGGAAAAACAGATATAAAACTAAGGAGCGGATCAGCTAGTATTTCAGAAAAGTTTGTTGCTATCATCTATTCCACACATATATATGCATTCAGGTGTATCTTTCTGCCAACTCTTATTACATATGAATGCTTACGGTTTATAGATATATCTGATCTATAGATGCTTATGCTTATTGTCAATTTTTTGGTTATTCTCGTGCTTAAGCTTATTGCCCCATATAATTTATAGATGCATATTTTCCTATGCTAGAATTAGAAATGGATTGGAGTACTCTATGCAATCCTCTTGTGGGAAGGGCCTGGGGTGGAGTAGTTAAGCAAGGCTAGTAGTCGCCATCCTAGAGTATCCATAATGATTCATAGGACTAGAGAGAACTTACATCTCATGTGAATCACTTACGATCCCCGCTCAATCCCATGAGTTGGCAAGTGTTTTTCGAGAGTCGAGCTTTGATGGGGAAAGTAGATACAAGTCACCAAGGGGGAGGACTGTGGTATACACCCTCTTAGGCTTGAAAGGCTTCGGGCAGACCCATCAGGTCCCTTCTCCCATAATTCTAATGTGGTTGCTTTGTAAATAATCTTTAGAAACATTGCAATTGTCTAACCCTAACAATATATACATATTTGCATATAGTGTTCATGTGGTGAATGTAGGATCCCAATCCAAGATTACTTCATTAAAAGAGATATAACCCTAATTTGTTGCAATTTATGATCAATAGGCGAATTCAAGGGAAAATCAAGGTAGGGAACATCACAAGTGGTATCAGAGCATCTTTCCTGTCATCTTGTGAAAGGTAGTTGATACAAAGTAGTCAAAGGGCTCAAAGAGCTTTAGAAAGGAAAAGAAGGAATCTTACAACAAGCAACACCATGAGCGAGCAAACGAGCAATGAAATAAGAACCTTCATGGAACAGACCACTCAAACCCTTATGGATCAAAATAAGAGAAATGAAAGAACCACCCAACTCCTCCTCTAAGCTATTCAAAATATGAGCAACCATAATGGAAGGGAAGCTAACTCTAATCACTTTGAGAACAATAGCCCCACCTTCCCAAAGGTACCCAACACTAGGCCAATAAGACCTCCCTTCCTACTTAGTGAGGAACACATGGAAGAAGCAAACAAACCACCCATAGATAATGTTGATGGAATCGTGGAAGTATACAATAGACTTAACCTTGAACTTAGTAGGAATGTCCCTTTAAAGACTATTGGGATGCCAAAATGAGATCCACCCCTAAGAAGGAAAGAAAAAGGCAACATGACAAAAACCTAAAGGAAAGGGTGAGCAAGATAACCCTTCCAAGTTTTGATGGAACAAGAAAAATTATGGCACATTCATGGGTCCAAAAATTGGACAACTATCTATCGTTGATCCCTAGGACGAAAGAAAATGCCATTAAGTTCGTCATACTCCATTTAACATGAATGGCCCACGAATGGTGGCACCATGGCCTCATTACCCAAGGCCACCAACACATAAACACCTATAATGAATTCACCCAAAAATTTATCAAAAGGTTTGACCAAAAACACCCCGAATGGTACTTCAAAGAGTTAACCCAACTAAAACAATATGAAACCATAGAAGACTATGCCACTCAATTCTAGAAACTAGTTGTCATGGTACCTGAGATCTCTCAAGGGAGACTCACCTACTTGTTTGTGGAGGGATTGAAAGAATCAATAAGGAACATAGTAAGTTCCCTAGAACCAACCACTCTAGAAGAGGCAATTCAAAAGGCAATGAAATTCGAGAATAAACCATCAAAAGACAAACCCAAGAACCTTAACTCCCACTCCAAATACCCTCATAGAGATGCAAGGCATAAAAAGGAATCCCAAGGAAGAACATTCTTTTGTTGTAATGAGAAATGGGATCGTGGCCATGAATGTCGACAACAAGATAACCTTAAAAAAGGAAGTTTGTGCTTCAAGTGTAAAGGACCATGGGAACACGGACACATATGTGAAAAGGGGGGTTTTGCCCATAAAATGGAAGCAACTACCAAAGAGGAAGAGAACCCTAGAAATAAAGCAAGGTACGAAGATGAAAAGCACATAACTTTGGCCACCACCTCTCAAACCTCCAAGCATTGCCCATTCCAAATTAAAAGCTCACTCAAAGGGCAAAGGGTTATCACTCTCATGGATAGTGGGGCATCCCACAATTTCATTGATGAGAGACTAGTTACAAAAATGAAGTTGGGAACTAAGAACTTTAAAGGATTTGCAGTGGCCATTGCTACAGGAGTCGGGGTTCAATGTACTAAAATAGTACCCCAACTAGAAATGACCTTAGGGAAACACCCTATTAAAGAGGATTTCTATGTGGTACCATTAGATGTTGATGTAATATTAGGCACTCATTGGATAAATCTCTAGGATGCTTCATGTTTGACCTCCCAAACTCAACAATTTTCTTCCAACATGAGGGACAGGAAGTCACCTTGAAAGGGTTACCTGATGGATCTCCAAAACTAGTTTCATGCAAAAGAATGGAAAGGATTTTTAGACATGACCAAGGAGAGTGGGTTGCACAATGTATGATCCTTGAAATTTCCTCCTCACATGGCAAAAAAATTCACATTGACATCCCACCAACCTTGAGCGAACATAAGAAAGTATTTAATGATATTCCACTGGGGCTACCCCCAAAAAAAGGGTTTGAGAACACAATAGAATTGGAAAAGGGGGAAAAACTAGTAATTACCACGCCATACTGACACCCCCACAAATTCAAGGAAGAAATTGAAAAAACTATTAAGGAACTACTAAAAATGGGCCATATACAGCCTAGTTTCATCCCTTTTGCATCATCCGTAGTACTAGTCAAGAAAAAAGATGGTACTATGAAAATGTGTATAGATTATAGAGCCTTAAACAAGAAAACAATTAAAAATCACTACCCTATACACATAATTGATGAATTAATCAACGAACTCATAGAGCCAAATACTTCTCCAAAATTGATTTTTGATTGGGATATCATCAAATAAGGATGAGAAAAGAAGACATTCCAAAAACTGTCTTTTGATGCCATTATGGGCACTTCGAATTCTTAGCCCTGCCCTTTGGACTCATAAATGCCCCAGCAACATTTCAATCATGTATGAATCATATATTTTGGAAACATCTCAAGCACATTAAGGAAGTCCTAAACATTTTGGAACAAGAATCCTTGTATGCTAAAGCTTCAAAATGTGAGTTTTTCCTAGAAGAGATCCTTTTTCTAGTTCACAAGATCAATGCACAAGGGGTAAGTGTAGACAAAGAAAAAATTACAGCAATCAAGGAATGGCCAAAACCCAAAGCCCTAAAATAGCTAAGGGGCTTCGTAGGACTACGCAGTTATTATAAACACTTTGTGAAGGTATTCTCCAAAATTGTCACCCAACTCATAGACTTAACAAAAAAGGGGGTCTTTGTATGGACTAAAATGTCCCAATAGGCTTTCGAAAGACCAAAAGAAGCAATCAGCTCATGCCCTATTTTAGCCATCCCCAATTTCACACTACCCTTCAAACTATAGTGTGATGCATCTGGAGAATGAATTGGAACAATCCTTATGCAAAATAAGCACGCCATCACATTTGAAAGTCACAAGCTCACCAAGATTGAAAGGAACTATTCAATTTACAATAAAGAGATGCTAGCCATCATGCACACCTTAGCAAAGTTTCATCAATACTTGGTTTGCAGGAAATTCAATGTTAAAATAGATCGCAATAGCCTAAGGTACTTCATGAATCAAAAAAACCTAAATGATAGACAACAGAATTGGGTAAGCAAGACACAAGCTTAAAATTTTGAGATTGAGTACATGAAAGGGACAAATATTGTGGTGGCAGATGCCTTATCAAGACGACCCCACTTGAACACCCTAACCAGAATAGCCACAGATTGGAAGAATGGAATCTTGCAGAATATTTCAAAGACCCCCAGGCTAATAATATCCTTGAAGGAAAATTACCCAATGAAGAGTACAAAGCAATGGAAGAGCTCATCCTATATAAAAATAGGATATTCATTGTGCCCAACTCAAACATGAAGGGAAAAATCATTAAAGAATACCACAACAATCCATTAGCAGGCCACCAAGGGTACTATAAAACCTATAAGCGAGTGAGGGAGAGATACTCGTGGAAAGGCCTCAAGAAAGATGTACAAAACACATACAAGAATGTATGACCTGTCAAAGAAACAAAACTGAGCAAAATCATCTAGCAGGACTTCTACAACCTTTGTCCATTCCAAACAAAAATGGGAAAGCATCTTAATGGACTTCATAACAAGATTGCCCAAAGTTCAAGGGAAGGATTGAATCTATGTAATAATGGATCACCTCACCAAGTACACCCACTTCTTCGCAATCTCCACAAAGCATCAGGTTCCCCAAGTAGCAGAAGTATTCTTCAAACAAATCTTTAGATTACATGGTCTACCAAGGAATATAGTCAGCAACCGAGATAGTCGATTCCTTAGCCAATTCTAGCAAGAGCTCTTTTGATTAGCAAGGATTGATCTTACACCTGATACAAGTTACCACCCACAAATGGATGGAAAAACTGAAATCGTTAACAAGTGGGTCGAGGGATACTTGAGGAATTATGTCACCAACCAACAAAATGCATGGGTCAAATGGTTGCATCTTGGTGAATATTGCTACAACACTAATCATCACATGTCAATCAAGATGAGTTTGTTCAAAGCATTGTATGGATACAAACCAACCACCTTCAATAGTTTAATTTCACAAGAAAGTCAAGTATTAGGGGCAAAGTATTTTGTGCAACAGAGTATGAACATTATGAACACCCTCAAGGAAAATCTACATCAAGCACAAAATCAAACAAAAGGTCTATGTTGATTGGAACCACAAAAAGAGGACATTTGAAGTTGGAGAATTGGTTTTCTTGTGGCTACAACCATATGAGCTATCAACCATCAAAATAAGCAGTGACGAAAAACTAAAACCTTGATTTTATGGGCCTTATAAGATCCTAAGGAAGATCGGTGAAGTAGCTTACAAATTGGAATTGCTTGAGAATAGTCGCATTCACAACATCTTTCATGTATGAATATTGAAGAAAGTATTAGGGAAAAAAATTGCCCCATGTTTAGAATTACCCCTACTTGACAACGAGGGAAAACTAATCTTGGAGCCTGAAGCAATTCTCAATATGAGAGAGAAGAATTAAGGAAAAAGACTATCCCAGAATTCTTGATCAAATGGACAAGTTTACCCGAGGAGGATGCTACATGGGAAGTGAAGAGATCTTCAACCATCTGAATTTGAAATTGCTTGAGGGTAAGCAAAATTGGGAGGGGATGACTGTCATGCCCCCATAAAATTAAAATCATGATACTAATTAACAAGAAGAACCCAATTACTGACCCAATCATGGAAGGAAATTAAAACGCAAAACAAAAGACATAAGGCAGCTATGGTATTATGAAAGGATACGAGTATGAAGAGGTACAACTGAGCAAGAAAATAGTTAATTAAAAGATGTTGATCGTCCCTCTAAATAAAAATTAAGAAGATAACTAAGAGGCAACAGACAATCTAAAGAGGATATGGTAATTCACAAGAATAATATTAATAAATTAATTATTCCAATCAGCATCAACAAGAAGTTGTGGCCCTAGGCCAAGCAATATCTGAAAGCTTATGATCCTCAACCCATTGTGGTATAAAGGAGGAACCATTCAAGGTAGAGAAGGCATTGAATTAGAGAAGGAAAAACATATATTAAACTAAGGAAAAGATCAGTCAGTATTTCAGAAAAGTTTGTTGCTATCATATATTCCACACATATATATGCATTCAAGTGTATCTTTCTACCAAATCTTATTAAATATGCATACTTACGATTTTTAGATATATCTGATCTGTATATGCTTATGCTTATTGTCATGTTTTTGGTTAATCTCATTCTTAAGCTTATTGTTTGATATAATGTATACATGCATATTTTCCTATGCTATAATTAGAAATGGATTGGACTTTCTGCACTCCTCTTGTGGGAAGGGCTTGGGGTGGAGTAGGTAAGCAAGGCTAGTAAGTTATCCTAGAGTGTCAATAATGGCTCCTAGGACTAGAGGGCACTTACCTGGAGAGTCATGTGAACCGCATACAACCCCCACTCAATCCCATGAGTTGGCAAGTGTTTTCCAGGAGTCGAGGCTTGATGGAGAAAGCAAATACAAGTCGCTAAGGGGGAGGGTTGTGGTATACACCCTCTTAGGCTTGGCATATGGCTTTGGGTAGACCCATCATGTCCCTTCTCCCATAATTCTAATGTGGTTGTTTTGCAAATAATCTTTAGATGTAATGCAATTGTCTAACCCTAACAATATATACATATTTGCATATAGTGTTCATGTGGTGAATGCAAGATCCCAATCCAAGATTACTTCATTAAAAGAGATACTTAGTAAGGTGAAACCCTAACTATAATTTGTTGCAATTTGTGATCAATAGGCGAATTCATGGGAAAATCAAGGTAGGGGACATCACATTCATAGAGATGATACCTTTTATAGAAGTCTAGTGTAAACTTTAATAAAATCTTTGTAGTTTAATTCACAAACTAGTTAAGTCTTCTTTAGTATGAAATTTTTGAAGTCTCGAAACAATATGAAACACACCTATTAAATTATTTTGATTTCAATTTTCCTCTTCTTACATAGAAGACAATGTTAAAAAAATCTTCTTAAATATAAAAAATTTCATCACTCTTTTTTTTCATATGATTATATAATTAAATTATATATACTGAATATAATTTTTTAATAGATTATATAAATAAATTAATATGTATTTAAAAGTAATTATACAAGTTTTTTGTATTACTATTTTGAATCATATATAATGATTTTTTTTTTTCATTTTAATTATAAATTACTAAACATAATATTGAAAAAAATTATATAATTATTTCTAGAAATATATTAATTTATTTACTTTATTAGTACTTGTCATCAGGCATAGTACTACTATTGCAATCAGTTCGTAACTCATTTTGTTAATTAGTTATTAATAAGTTGGTTTTGAACCAATTAAAAACTAGAATTTTATGCTCTTCAAATATAATTTATTTTTTTTAAAGTGAACATATTAAATACCTAACTTTAAAAATTGTAAAAACTAGCGCTTGCAACTCAACGAGGTGCAATGGTTATGTCGATAGCAGGATGCACTCTGGCAATATATTGAAGGGCAGGGGAAAAAAGCACAAGAAAAATGTAAATTGTTTTTCTTAAGACAAACTATTTATAGCAAAGGTCAATTGATGATGCGATGCAAGAAGATTTGAATATGAACAATTGGAACTTTATTTAAATCAGTATGCTATGCTAAATGGTTTCACAACATAATTTTTTTGTACAATGAAAGAAGACTTGTAACTTAAAAGGTCGATTGGATTAAGTACATTTGTTGTTGGTTAATGATATACCTTGTGGCCGAATGTAACATAATGAAAAACTGCATGTTGTGGGAAAATATTTTTTATAATACAAAAACTATTTTATGACACATGAAAATCACTAACTCAAGAGATTGGTTATGTACAATACAATTTTTGGTGGTTGACGATGAGGTTCTATGATATATGCCATTTGTCTTCAAGACCTACAAACATGGGAAAAGCACTTCACAATTCTCAGCCAACTTCTAAGCAAAGGAATGAGTTTCCTACTTCTCCATGGTTGTAGTAATCTCCTGCATTGTTTTCTATCACCTTGCACTATAGTTAAAAGGTCTTAGATCATTTCAATTTTCAAGTAATTTTGTTTGCATAATGCACAAAATAAAACACAGGACACTAAAAATGAGCTATTATTTTCTAACAATGCTCATATAGCAAAAGCACTAATTCTCCACAAAACCCTCCAAACAGCGATAATGATCTTGTAGATAACAAACCATACAATTTCAGTAAGGAACCAGGAAAAACACTAGATACGCAATCTCTTTCAAACATTTGTGTCATAAACCAATCTTTGTGTGTAATAACAAACAACCAAATTGTTGTAAATCAATCAATCATCTACAATCTTTTTATATAAAATATTTCTTATACACAAATCAACAAGTACAAAGGCATCATTCATCGGTAGCCCTTCACATCAAGGGACATATGGTTATGAATTACAATGCAACAAGTTGAAGCCTACATCATGCATATACATGATGACCCACTCAAATATATTCATTGTAGCCATGAAATTTGATTGCTAAAAAGTCACTCAAAAATAAATAGCGTAGCCCATACCAATATCAAAAAATGCAATACCCATAACTCATAAGTCATTGTTGACAAAAGTGGAATTGTGAGACTGGTTTTTACTAAGAAATACTACTTTTAAGACTAAAATTATGCACGGAAAAATAACACAAATTTGTGCTGCTCAAAATGAATTTCCAGCTAAAGAAATTTATAATCTATGTTTAAAAACATACCTGCTACCATGTGCCTGTAGCTACTAATGATGACAGCATACCTGCAAATAGTAGAGAATCACTGCCACTAAATACATTTGCAACCAAAATTCCTTTATGCATGGTGCTACTAACATGTGAACCCATCAAAAAGGCTCCCGAAAACTCCAAGAATCATGTTGTCAACACAGCTTGTCTTAATGTCAGTGCACCTGAGCCAACTGAAGTTCCCATTACATTTGCAACATCATTGGCACCAATATTTCATGCCATAAAGAACCCACACGATAGTGTTAGATAAGAAAGACTCTTTGTTTTCATAGGCAGAACAGGTCCCAGAGATTTCATCAGCAGTGGAAGAATGAGGGCTGCTAATGCAATGCTTCCTGAAATGCCAAAGGTTGTTTGGTGGGAAATGTTAAATGCTTTTGACATTCCTTGCAATTTTTGATTTTGAACCTTACCCTTTTCAAGCCTAGTACTGTTGCGTATTTCCTAATCTTTATTCTCTTCCTTGTCAAAGTAATTCCTCTTAATATCTTCTCCATCAAGCTATGCAAATGAGGATAATGAAGTTGAAACCACGTGTCTTTTTCCATAATCAAATTTGTTGGATTTATATCCTTGAAATAAAAGAATCCCCTTATGAATCTTGTTTTTTCTCTGAAATTTCTGGTGAATTCTGGTTAAACCATCAGTTCTTTTAGGATTTAATATTCCTAGAATGGCAAGCTATGTGACTAACAAATCTTAGGATCCTACAATAACAAATAGTGGACATGGTATGTGGGAATTGTCTAACAAGCCTCGGCCTTGGACTGAAAGAATAATTCTCAATCTGATACAAGTTTCCTTTGGAGGGCTCCCCCAAGGAAACAAGGCCCACAAGCAAAACATCACGCTGCTACAAAACCCAATAGCAAAGAAAGGAGTCAAACGAAGGGCTACGGACCCTCCACGCCCAAGAACGATCAGGAGAGGGAGTAAAACACCACCCACAGAGGCTCTCACACCTCTGCAACCACCACACTCCAGCCACAAACACAAAAATCCTTAACCAGTCACACCAAGGCTCCCACCAACCAATAGAAGGCACACTTCGAGAACAAAACAAAACCCCCCACCCAAAGAGCACACTCAACAGACCCAACAGTAGAAAAAGAACGGTAATGCTATGAAGAGAATCAACATGCAAGCATCGGCTTGCTACAGGTCACACGCCTCTAGCCTCACCTGTGACGCTATCCCCCCGATCTACAACTATGTAATGGTCGCACATAGTTGCAATTTTATTATGCTTTAAAAAAAGGTAAAAGCTTAAACTAAAAACAAAGAAAAACGCAACATGCAAACTGCAGTAAAAATTGTTGTTTATCTCCATCGTATCATTCCTATCTCCAGCACATTGATCTTATCTTCAGTTTCACACAACAAAAATGCCCATCGATTTTAACCCGGAAAAGAGTCATGACAATAGACAGAATTGCCTATTGGCTAATTATTTTTCTTGAACATTATTGGCTAAGAAGTTTGGGGTGTTAGTAGGGAAAGCAAAGTAAAGTATTTTTTATAAAAATTATTTTTCATTTTTTTGCTTTATAAAGTCATTCCATTACATATTTTATATTTTTTTTAAGTGATTTTTTTAATGTATATTGTTATTTTTTTATTAAAAAAATCTCTCAAAAATCAATTAGTTATTTTATAGAGATTTGGATTCACCCTATTAAAATAATAAAATAAAACTTAAATTAAAGCACATTATAAATTAGCATATAAAGATAATCTTTCGGATTTTATTTTACACAATTAAAAGATAAAAATAAATTAAATATTAAACTATTTGATATTGCCACTTTTTAAATTTTCCAAATTTTTTTAACTTCAAAACATACATAAATACAAATAAAAATTCAATTAAAATAACTAAAATTATTATAATTATTAATTAAATTATAATTCTAACCTATTATTATTATTTTGGTAAATAAGAGGCCAAGGCCAAAATTAATTATAAATCAAGATTAATACATCTAGAAGCATATAAAAGAACAACCAAAAACATAAACCCTCCACTATTTAATTCTTCCTGCTACCTAGCAGACTTCGAGCGACGAGCATCTCAAAGGGATTTAAGAATAACTGCAATTTCCATCATTTTCTAACCACCAATTTTCTTCGAAGCCTTCCACTGCTAACTTAGATAACTCATCACCCTCCTTGTTTGCCTCCCTATAGGTATGGTTGATGGTGTAGCACTCAAAATAAGCTAAGATTGACATTATTCTGTCCAAAAGAGCTTGTAATCTCCACTTTGGAGTCATTGTTGATCTTACTGCATTGACCGTTATGGCTGAGTCTCCTTCAATCTCAAGATTCATAACTTCCCTCTTTTTATAATTCTAAAAGCATTATAATTAGGATTAAGATTAAAAATAAAAATAAGGTAAAAATTATGGTTAGAACTATTTAAAAATTAAAAAATTAAAAATAAAATATTAATAATAAAAATCACTAAAATATGATTAGAATATATAATGCTTCAAAATTATATTCATCTAATAAATTTATTTCAAGTCTTATTTCCAATTTTAATTCGTGGAATTATTTTTGTAATGTCACTCTACAATTCTTTATTGTTAGGGTTAGGGTTATGACCATAGTTATGGATAATGTTACGACCATAACTAGGGTTAGAAATAGATCTAGGATTAAAATAATGGTTTAAAATTTATTGTTAAGGTTAGAATTAGATTTAGAGTTAGGGTTAAATTAGGTCATGCAAAAAACTAATTAACATTACTAAAACACTATAATTAACAAAACTTATATTTATTTTTATTTGCATTAATAAAACTTACATTTATTTTTTTCCAAATTTAAAAGACAATAATTATAATACTATAAAAACAAGTACTAAACACTACTTAGCACTTGTTATAATAAAATTCATTTATACTTCGCAAAACCATATAAAACAAATGAAGTATATTGTATGGTGGAAGACTATCGAATTAGTACTAAACATCTCTTAACACTTTTCTTTATTTAAAAACATATACATTAAAATTCATATACACTTTTCTTTATTATACACTTCTTGATTTCTATTTTACAAGTTTATCCAAAGGAATATGAATTAGAACTGTATAAACCAAATCTCCTCATCTGAATGCATGTCATGCCACTTTGCTTATAATGAACTGAAAATTCATACTACAAAATTCTCACTGCAAAAAGGGTGTTGCATCCTTTGCAGAAAATACGTTCATCATAAACATTGCCAAAAAAAACCTAAGAATCAAACTCTAAATAATCTTACATCATACAATGAAAGATCAAATTTATACATTAAGAGTGCAATAGCTTCTTTTGACATGACAGAACTCTTATACTAGCATAGGATCCCTCTTCAGTGTCAAACATGCGTGTGCTCCATCCCATTGCCTTTGCAAGTACCTCAACTTTTGCCAAAACCGGCCTAGCATCTCGAATATATGCAAATCCACCTGGACGCATTATGCGATCCATTTCTAATATAATGTCTGCTATGTTGCATCTGTGAAGAATCAAGCCATAAAACTATTAATCCAGATCTTAGCAGAGGAGGGGATTGTGTGTTGAAATAAAGAAAAAGAAATTGTGTTTACCTATTCTCCTCAATTGAGAATAAACCAGATGCATGTAGAAGATCGTACGTTCGTGGATATGTATCAAATCCCTCGCACCTATCAATAACAAGACAAGTCACAACTGTTAGAATACAGCATCAAGTAATATCAATGTGAATTTTGAAAATTACTCCTGCTCTCAAAAGGTATTATTTGAACTGGTTCTTCTGTATTAATTGTAAAAATATCAAGTAGATCTCGTATGCTTCATTATTCTTAAGTTTCCTATTTCAAAAAAAAGGTCAGGTTCCTCTGTCAGATTATACTGTACCCACTTTTCTTCACGATAACACTACTTCTTTTACATGAATCCTTATACTTATATCAATGTTTGATGCAACACCTTTTTTTCTGTATTATTTCAGCCTTACATACTTAATTGATGATTGAAGTGAGTCGGATGCAGAAATAGCCAAGAACGCGCGATTAATCGTTAAAATCGCGAATCACCACAGTTACCGATTTTTCCCTGAAAAAATCGCGTTTCTTAAATAAAATCGTGGTCGACGTTTACTGACCGATTGTTTTGGTTTAAACACGTTAGAATCGTGTTAAAATCGCATTTAAATCAAGCGGCACGATTTTCAGCAATTTATTAGGGTTTCCGAGATTGGTTTTCCTTCCACGCGACAGGGCAATGTTCAGCGATTTGTAAAGTAATGTTTTAAATGGCCAACACAAGCAAAAATCGTGCTTTAACTTTCATTTCCAACAGCATCCATGGAAGGTTTATCTGCATTAAAATCTCAATAGCGCACTTCAGCCCTGAGTTTGCAGAGAACGAAGGTAAATGAGGCGTTCTCCATAGCAATGCACACAAATCGGGGCACAGGGTTGAAACATAAGCAACCGGGGAGATCACCAGAAGGGACTGATACTTTGGCAAATATTTGTGCAGGTAGCCCGCCCCAGGAATAAGCTAAATATTTTTATTTTTTTTAAATTAATATTTTAATATAAATTTGCAAATTAAAAAATAATGTATTTTATAAATTATAAATAATTGAATATTTTAATATATATTTGCAAATTAAAAAATAATACATTTTATAAATTATAAATTATTAAATATTTTAATATATATTTACAAATTATATTTTTTAATATAAATTCATTAAAATAAGGGTTGTTACATTTGAATATATAATTAATTATAATTGTTCAAATATTTTTAAAATTAATTTAATGACATTTTTTATTTACAATCAATATAATGATACAATTTTAATATTATTAATAAATATATATTAAAAATATATACGAATTTGTATTCATATATCTGTGGCCCCTAACCCAGATCCTCATGAGGAGCACCACCCCAGCAAGGCACTGCTCTCAAACCCCTGTGAGAGGCATTGCCCCTCAATGGTGCTAGGGATTGCCACCCTAAATCCCTAGTTTCATTGTTATTTTCTTTTATTATCTCTATGCTATTTAGATGCCTTGAAATTAAAAAACTAATCCCTTATTTCATTTTTATTTTCTTTTTATCTCTATGCCTTAAATTAAAAAAATAATAGGTTTTTTCAACGTTTTTTTAGTTTTTTGATAATATGATTTTTTTCCAGAAGATTTTTGCAGCTATGAATTGAGCTACTCACATTTCATTACAGCACCAGCTTCAACATTGTCAAAACATTTGTATAGTAGGATTACATCTTTGGCATCCTAATTTTCAAGGATTAACATAGACCAGTGTCCTAATGAAAGATATCAAGGTAAGCTTCATAAGTCAATTCTCCCTTCATTTTTTATTTTCCTATTTGGTCATTGAACTTCCAAAATTGTCAAAACATATTCTTCGCATCCTAATTTTCAAGGATTAACATAGACCGGTTGTTCAATATCCTTCTCTGCTGAAAGATATCAAGGTAAGCTACATCTACAGAAAATATCTATATTGCAAAGGAAACAAATATAATAGCTGCCTTGCTCAAATGTCGAGAAAATGTTCTCGGACCAATTTTTTATAAAGTAGAGAGAATTTTTCCCAACTTCGGAAGATCACTATGATAGATAATCGATACCAATATATTCGTACCCTGAGGCTAAAAGTTAAGTTTGAAATTGATAACGAAAAAACAGGGAAGGAAGAGAAACAGTACCAATCATGAGCAACTCCAATCAGCCCACGGTCATAAATCAAAGGCAACGTATTTGGTCCACTTACAGGAACCACATTCATTACCCAGACATCAATATGCTGGTCCAATACTGCTGCAGCAAATCTGAAATATATACAATAACAGACCACCAACTAAGAGTTACTAACTTGCACTGGTTATGTGATCTCATGACTGTCACATAAGTTTTACAAAACAGGAAAATTCATTAATGCCCAGCATAATTTTGAACAAGATGCATGCATTCCCACAAGTCCCATCCACTTCTCAGATCAACCCTAGAAACTATAATCAAGTTCTCAGAAAAGCTAAGTAGAATACCCTCCAAAGCCTGCCCTCATATCCATCACATTTCTGAAGTGCTGTCTCTTCCATCCAAGACCGCGTGAATAACCTGTAACAACCATTTTCCAGTAATTTGTTTCTGCAGTATAGATTTCCTTCTTTGCCATGAATCCATCTAGTTGGACAGTCTCCAGTCTATCTGGTATTGTATGCAATCGGTCTGGCCAATTAGTCAAATTTCTTCCAAATCCATTTTCAGGTAATCGTGTGATACAAGCTTTCAATGGTACATACCTGCAAAAAGCATAACAATTATTAAGAAAAAGCAATTTCGGAAAGAAAAAAAGTAATACTCAAGGATCAGGTTTTAATAACTTTGATATTTGGAGATTAAAAGCAATGGAAATAAAAGAAAAATACTCAAGGGGAATGGATTTTAATTACCCTACCTTAGATGTTCCTAATCTGATAGTAGTTAAATCTCAGATTATTTTGTGTTAATATTATTGTTTGTTTTAGAGCAAATGCAGAAATTATAAAATATCCATTCTCTAAGATTCAAGAATGATGACAGTCCTGCCCAATGAAGCAAGGTGGATGCGGATGCATTTATAAAAGAATTTCAAATTCTTGGATCAATTCAACAAATTTTTCAACAATTTTGCCAAATTTGTTGAGTTTTCATTTACAATGCTCCAGATCATATTGCTCAAAGGATATATTCACTTCTAGTGCTTACATGTAATGCATAAGTGTTAGTCGTTAACAGTCCAATGAGTTCAAGTACATGCCATCAAGAACAAGTTAGTTTGTTGTTTGTGTTTGTGTTAATTTCAGCATCAAGAACTCAAAATCTAGAGGCAACAGTTTGATAATAAGGATGCCACTAAAATCAAATGACAGGAAGCTCCTTCAAGTCCATCCTACAATAGTCCTAAATATTATTGTAAGTATCCTTTCGTGACGGGTATTTTCACTCACCAAAGACAACACTTAACAGGAAACTGTACAATCAATTGTTAAGAGAAACAAATACGGTATTTTTCTTGTCATAATAGAAGACCAATAAGAACACACTTTAGTCCAGTAGAGATATACTGCACGGCAGAGATAAACACTTGCATCCATCAGCCAATAAGATGATCATCTCTTATCTTAGGTGCAATCATCTTTAAAAATGTATACTTTTTCATTACATGATATATTTACAAGTTGAGAGATATTTTTCTCTGGATTTTAAAGCATTATTTGACCAATATTTTAGGATTGTGCAAAGATGAATTGGAACAAGACCTTAGTGATACAAAACATGCGTATGATGATTTGACTTTGTCCCACACTTTGATCTTGATTCTTTTATACTCTGACAAACTGACATCATTCCTGGTATCTTCCTCTTAAGGGAATTGCAAGTTATAGAAACAGCTAGCATCCTTGGCTTTTCCCTAATACATTTAAGCTAAGTTGCCGGTTTGGGTACGGGTACGGCGGTATGGCAATTTTTTTTCTTTGGGTACGGGTACAGGAATATACATATATATATTTGTGTGTGTTCAAAATTATAAATTATAAGAACAGTGATACTCATAATTTGTTAATTTTTATACATAATACATTAAAACTATAAGTAATAAAATAATATTAGAATAAATTTAAAATATTAATAAGCTTAAATTTTATTTAAATATTTAAATTTGTCAATATAAAAGATTAAAATAAAACAATACTACATTTTTAAATTTAATTTAAATATTTGAATTTCTTAAATTTTATATATTAAGAATTTAATTTTAAATTAAATATTTTAAAATATTAGATTTTGATTTATTAAATGCTAATATTTTTTAAAAATTTACAAAAAATTAAACAATGACGTAAAATAATATTCAATTTAAATTTAAAACAATAAACGATGCAAGTATTTAACTTATTGACCTAGAACTGCAACTACTCTATTTGTTCGGGTCAATATTAATGGTCTTTGTTTCTTATGCTCGTGTATTCAATCATGAGCCTACCTGTAACAAAATAATGGTTCGACCACTACTTTTTAACACATGAACTCCCAATGTCTTAACCGATCGAGTCCCTGCAAATATTTAGAAGGCACGACACATTCTTCTTACCCCAGCACAACACATGCAATCAAGAATTGAGGAAGGTTGAAAAATAAAGGCAACCATAAAGTTTTTAGAAAATGGCGACCGAATAAAAAAACGTTGAACCATGCGCGTACCTGTGAGTAGACCAAAAAAGAACCTGTACTCACACGGGTTATTAAAGTATTATTGTAATATTTAATGGTCATCTTGGTTATTAGTTTACTATATTTAGTTTTAACAACTTTTTGTTTAGTGTTTTAGTTCACGATTGTTTCATTTTAGAAACATAATCTTTTAATTTATTATATAAGAATTATTCCTCTCCTTTGTTTAATAACAAACAAACAACAATCAATTACCATTTCATGGTATCAAAGCTTAGGATAATTTTTGACAAATTTTTTTAATAAAATTTGTGGTTTTCCCTAAGAAATTTTTGGAAAAAATTTTAGAAGTTTTTGTTCAATTTTTTGATAAAAATTGAAGGTTTTCTCAACTGTTAAAAATCACAAGGATTTCTTGTTTTTGAAAATGAGGGTTTTTTCGTTGGAAAATCACAAACTTTTTCAAAGAAAAATTGCATCATGGTCTGCATTTTTTGCGGGTTTCTTCTCTGAGTTCAACGGCTCTATTCTGCATGCGACTACGAATCAACACGTCTAAAGATTCACGTCTGCAATTGACAAGACATTTTCTGCATTTTTTGTTGGATTTTTGTGGACGTTTTAGGCGTGACAAGATCCGAGTTTTCTAAGCCACGACATGGGAAGTTTTTGGTTTTTTCCAATAGCTTTTGGTGATTTAAAAAAAACAATTGTGGGTCTTCCTCAAAATTGTGTTTTCTAAAGAGTTTTGCACTTCGCAGGGAGTTCATGTGTTTTTGGCGTGCGACCTCTTCCTTTTTTTGTGGCGATTTTCTAAGCCTTCATTTGTTTTAAGGATTTTTTTGAGAAAAAATTTGTGAATCTGTTTCAGAATCATGCATGTGGATCCTGTGACAGGTTTCTGCCAAGTTTTTCTTGGCATTCTTTTTCTGCACAAAAAATCTGACTAGAGTTTTGGCAATTTTTTTCAAAAATTAGAGGATCTCTTTCTGATTGCAGCTAGGGTTTTTAGCTTCAAGTTTTTTACTTTTTTTTTTCAAAAAAAATTGTGCCTGAATTTTTGACAAATTTTTGGAAATTTGTGCCTAGGGTTTCAGACCCAAAGAGCATTTCAAATTTTGCAAATCTTTTTCTCAATTTTTGGACAAAATCGTGGGTTTTTGAGCTTCTTTTTTTTGGCGATATTTTAAAAATCATGGGGCCAACTGATTACCTCATTTTTTGTGCCTTTGGAAAATGAGAAGGATGGCGTCTTTGACCATCTTCGAATACCAGTGTCTAGATTCAATTGTTCTGGGTAAAGAAACTCGTCCTACCATTGTGGGAAAGGACTAGGACAAGTATGATGGCAATAATTGGGAGGCAGTTATGCTTCTCAATATCAGTCACCGATGAGATGCTACCGGAAATACCATATATGTAATGTCCCCTTTTGGGGTTGCCCTAAATCTTTCCCTAGAATCACAAGTTTCAATGTAGTTAAGGTTATAACTTACCAATTAAATGCTTTAAGTAAGGTAAATCTTGGTTTAGATCCTGCAATCTTGTTAGATAATGTTGGAATATAATTCATATGATCAAACATATATAAATATGTGAACCATGTAAATATATAACTATTAAACTACACTCTATCCATATTGCATAATGGGAGTTTAGTCATAATAGGAATTGGATGGGAAACATGATAAGTCTGCCCGAAGCTATCTAGCTAAGCCCACGAGCGCGTAGCGTCCAAACCAAGACAACTCACCTTTTGGCCCCAAGCAGCAGGAACATTCAAACTAAGACAATTCCACCCTTGGGGTGGACTACTTAGTGGGTAACTCGTGACTGCATTCCCTATCCATGTTGCCATATCCATCCTTCTTATAATTGATTCTCCTTGAATCCATCCTAACAACCAATCATAGTTTGGCTTGATAGGATAGCCTTGAAAGGGTGCCTGTAAACTACTCAACCCATCTAAGCCCAAGAGCGCGCAACATCCAAACAAAGACAACTCACTTCTTGGCCCCAAATAGTAGGAACCAAGACAATTCCACCCTTGGGGGGCTACATAGCATGGGAAAACCTATAAACTGGATCTCCCTAACTTGCTTCCTACAACCTTATTTGATTGATCATAGAATAAAGACATACAAAATATATATGTATAATCTATTCATTCTAAAGAAATATAATCTATTACAACAGTACTATGATATATGCATGTGTAGTAATCAACCCCAATTTTTTTTTGTTTTTTTTTCCCTCTTTTGACCCACTGTTGTTTGTAGTTTTTTGAGTATGTTTCAAGGTTGTTTGGAATTTTTTCTCACATGCCATAAAATATGAAATGATACCAAATGATACTTAAACAAAAGCAAATGTAACATTCAAATAACTAGCTGTAAATGTCTTTCAATCAATACAATAATCAGATTTTCAATGGGCATTTAAAGAGCAGATTTACAATGTTTATATCAGAAATTTAAAGAGCCTTCAGACTTGGAAAAAACATAGCAGCAGCTTGATAAACCCTCTTTCAAGGCCAATGACCAGCAACATCAAACGAACCTTCAATCTCCTTGATATGCACGCCCAAACCCTTGTGCTTAAGTCTCCAAATGGCGAACTGAAGAGTCAACACCAGCCTGAAAATGTTTTGTTCTTCACTCCTAACCCAGCCATCCCTCCTAGTAAACTCGACCTGCTCTAGAAAATTGAAATCCTCATCAAAAAATATGAACCAACACTTGATGGGATCGCCCTTTAAGGAGACATCCAAAAATCAAATACCCATTTTAATATCTTTCTTCATTTCAGACTTATGAGCGAAAATATGAATCTCAGGTTCAAAATGAAAGCTCCAGAAACTGCAAATAAACACACCCAAACTGTAGAAAAACATACCACACCAAAAACCAGCAATCTCACACCCAAAAACTAACTAAAAATCACTCAAAAGTATTGATAAATCTTCATCCTTGAAGCCCAGTTGTGATCCCTGTATGAAATCACCAAACACCAGCTTGAGCAAGGTCTTTCACTACCAAGACTAGTCTTAGAATTTGAGGGTTTTCATCCTCAATCCCGTCCTTCAATCCTCTGGTTTCAAACCAGTAGCATATCCATGTATTCTCAAACTCCAGCATAAGCAAAATGAGCCTCCAAATAGACTTTTAAGAGAAACCTCAAGTTAGGGCGAACCCCCAACCCTAAAACCAATGCCATTCTTCAAAGAGCTTTTGATTTTAATTTATTTTTAATACTTTGCCTTCATTAACTTGGGCGCCCAAGAAGAGAAATATTATAATATGATATTACTTTTAAAGTTGTAATACTAGGCATCCATGGTCACTTTTAAAAATGACCCCTCATGACCCCCTTAATTAAAAAATAGTCACTTTAGAAAAGCACACATTTCGAAGCTCAATTCAGATATTTAAATGATTTTATCAAAGTGACTTAACCAACTGAATATGCTACAAGGACAAGCCTGACCAAGTCTAGTGTTCCCAAAATAGACTTACTATTTTTAGTAAGTACTAAAAATAGCAAGTTACCTTCCAAAGGCTCAAATTGGAGAGAAACTGACATCGCACCAAGGCTCACTGTGGACAATGAGCACCAAGCTGGCCCTACTAAATATAGAAAGTCTCCCGGCAAACTACAAGCCTAACTCCCAAACTGGAACTTAGTCCCCTTAACTGAACCTCTTAGTCAACAAGGACTCTAGAATTGGCTAAAGGTGATGACCACCGCACAGAGGCTAGGAGGGGACATTACAGTCCGCCCTCCCCAAAGATTTCTTGCCATCAAACAATCGTAACGATGGATGTTGTAGTATTTGCTCGTTGTCCCATGTAGCATCCTCAACTGGTAGGTCTCGCCACTTCACCAAGTACTCGGTGATCACTCTCCTCCTGACAATCCTCTCTCTGAAATCAATAACTGCCTCTAGTATAAGCTCCAACCTCCCCTCCTCATCCAATGGGGGTTAACACTACTGAAGGTACCACGTTATGTCCAAGTGCCTTCTTAAGGCGTGATATGTGAAAAACATCGTGCACTCTACTATCCTCTAGAACTCCAACTCATAAGCAACCTCACCAACCCTCCTGGTGACTCTGAATGGGCCATAAAATTGTGGTTCCAACTTCTTAGCTCCACTCTTTTTGAGAGTGCACTTCCAGTATGGTTGTAGTCTGACATAAGCCATATCACCCACCTCAAATTCCCTCTCAATCTAATGGTGGTCAACGTACATCTTTTGTCAATTCTGCACCTGCTAAATGTTTTCTTTCCATGATTTCATGATATCCTGACTCTCCTACAAGAAGTCTTTAGCCCTGGGCACTTTGCAATCATCAAATAATAAATCAACGAGGCTAGGAGCCTCATACCCATACAATGCCATGAACGGTGACATCCTAATAACCATATAGTAAGTAGTGTTGTAGCATAACTCCCCTAGATGCAGCCATTTAACCCAAGCCTTTTGCTGCCCTGAAACGTAATTCCTCAAGTAACCTTTCACCCACTTGTTAACAATTTGAGTTTGCCCATCTATTTGGGGGTGGTAGCTAGTGTTGGGAGTCAACTTTGTACCACAAAGTTTGAACAATTCCTGCCAAAACAAACTCATGAATTTGTTGTCCCTGTCACTTGTGATATTTCTAGGTGCCCCATGAAGCCTAAACACCTCCTTGAAGAATAAATCTGCCATCTATAATGCTGAAAAACCTGCTGAAATAGCAAAGAAATGGGCAAATTTAGTCAACCTGTCAACTAACACGTAAATGCAATCCTTCCTTTGCACTTTGGGAAGTCCTGTGATGAAATCCATAGATATAATTTCCCACTTTTGAGTAGGAATGGGCAATGGTTGCAGCAGACCAGCAGGAAATGTGTGCTCATTTCTATTTTGTTGGCGTTTAAATTCGCACCTCTGGAATGCGTATTTGAAACGGACAGCTATGCACAAATAAACTGCTCTTCAAATAAGGAGGGGAAGCTCCCTCTTGCTGATGGTATTCAAGAAAGTAAACTAAAACTAAGTTGCCTATCTTTTTGATCAGCTTAGAGCACAAGGTTTATAAAACACAAACGCCGCAGCTGAGATTTTCCGATAAGAAGTTTCAACTACGACTAACTTAAACTAAAGACGTTCCTAACCTCTCAAATAATAGCAGAGCAAGAGAAGTTAGAAATTAACAAGGTAGATTTTCTGACAAAAATACTTCAATAATCTCTCTTTCAACGAACACCTACACACTTCACTGCAAGCTGAAATAAAGATCATAAAAGTAGAACACGGATAACGGAAATCTGAGATTTTGGACCAAGGCAAAAGAGGCTCATGATTTTATTACTCAAATCTCTGAAACAAAGCTCACTTCTAACATGCCTTGAACAAGAAATTGCAGCTAAGGAGGCTTGCAAACTTATTCTTAACACAATAGAAAACAGCAATCTCACTAACTCCTTGTTGGCTAAAGAGGCTCAACAATTTGCTTATCACAACACAAATGAACAATACTTGAGCAACAAATAGAAGGCACAATAGGCTCAGCGTTTTGTTCTCACTAGCACGGTTTAACTAAGTGAACTGAAACTGAATAACAATTTGCTGCAATTCAGGCTCGCAATTTGCTATGACAATAACCGTTAAAGAAACTAAATGAGCAAAGGCTCTTATTTATAGAGAAGCAGAGGAGTAGGGAACCCTAAAATCTCCTTGCTTTCACAATCTAGGGCTTGCTCAACAAGCAAGCTTTATTACTAAATCTAGAAAGATAAAACCCTAGAAAGCAGAAAAAGCGGGAAACGCCAACTATTACATCTTATCTTCTTTCTATCCTCAAAGAATGGATAAGGATTATTCCAAGAATAGAAAGAAAACGGGAAAGAAAGCTTCTAGAAGAAAGCTGCTTTAAAGCTCGATCACATCCGCTAGGAAGTTAGAGATTGTGTCCCAGTTTGGCGCATCTATGCCTTCAAAGGCAATATTCTGATTCTCCAAGATCTCTTCGCCTTCTATGATCAAACTTAGAGAATCCTTCACTTCTTTGGCTGCATTATGAGTTATGTTCTCGAAAAACATCGCTGCCTCAAAAGATGACTGACAAATTTGATAACTTGGCGGCTCTGCAACTTTATGCTTATGACACTTCGCTTGATTTCCAACAAAAAGTATTGCACTACTCTTTTCTGATACCTTTCATTTTTCTCATATCACATCTTCTCTCGTTCTTCAGCTGAGATGATGACGTTTTAACATAGTGCTGATTTGGTCTTAAACTCGAGGGGAGTGTTCTCCATATTGAAAACCTTGAAGAATGACTGTAAACTCGCCTATGTTCAGACAAGTCTTGAGCAACTTTCTATTTTTAGAATGCTGGTTTTTCGTCTTCAAACGGGCAAATTTTGGAAATTTTTTCTGAGATATGGGTTTTGCTCATAATTTCGTTGCAAGACAACCCAGATCGTCCATTTTTGAAAATCTTGAATTTTGACTGAAAAAGCAGCAAACCCTAATTTTCTCAATTTTTCACCGAAAAAGCTAGCACCTGGATTTTGTTCAGAATACAATTTGGAATGAACCCAGTTGATCAGATTTGAAAAACACTGATGGCTGATCGAAAAAGCAGCCAACCCTAGGTTTTAAAATTTTCTTGAAAAAAGCTGTGATATGGGTTTTCTTCAAAAGACTGATTTAAGAGGACCCAGATGGTTGAAAACTGAATGCACTGATGATTTCACTAACATGCAAAATAAAAGCAGCTGCTGCAACTTGATGAAGTTCTTGAAAATTTCCTTCAGAAGATTGAAGAGAAAAGACCCAAATGATTGAAAAATGGAATGCCTTGGTCTTCTTCTCGAAAAGTTTGATCTTTTGGATGAAAAAGCTTGAAAAAGCAAGGGTTTATGTTGCTGATCTGAAAAATATGATGAAAAACCAGCAAGCTACGTTCTTGAATCTTGAAAAATTTCTTCAAACTTGCTGCTCCAACTTTCTCCCTTGAAAGCTACCTGCAAAAATAATGAAAATAACATAAAAGAAAGATGTTAAATAGACTTAGGGTTTTGTTTTTGCTTTTCTTTCTTTTGCTTTCATCTCCAAAACCCTAAATCTCAGCTTCATTGAACTTGGACGCCTCTTTCTTCTCTTGCAATCTTGAAAATTTCGAAAATCTATGAAAATTTTCTAAGGCATGTGAAGTTGGGCACCCTTCTTCACCAGGGGCGCCCACTTTACCCAGTGTTAGCCAAAATTTTGGCATTTTCAACTTTTCTTCCATTTTGACCCTTGGTTTGACCTCGATCTCCGGCTTCTAGATTGATCCGACAGGCGAGCTGAAAGATTCATCGCGGAGCCAGACTGATTCTGAGAAGGATGTTCTAGAGGAGCCTTTGGCTAAAAACTTGATCTTGACCTCTGAATTCATGGGAGCCTTTTCCTTCGAGGGGCTCCGAACTTTCACAGTGTTAGCCATTTTTCTGATCTTCAATTTCTTCATTAACTCCTCTTCTACAGATGATTTCGTCAAATCTGGTGTTTCAAGCGTCGGATTGACTGACGGTTGTGCTCATCGCGAAGCTGACGAAGAATGAGAAGGGGTCTTCTGGAAGAGATTTTGCCAAAAAGTGAATTTTAACCCTTCAAAAGTTTGGGCGCCCATCTTGACTGGGGGCGCCCACTTTACCGACACTTAGTTTATTTTTCATTTTTTTGTGTTTTGCTTCTGGATCTTTGTTCTAAGCTCTCGTCAGACTCCCTGTTCGGCGCTTTGTATCTGGCGACTGCGACCTCCGATAGGCGTGCTGAGTATCTCGTTTGAAAGCTGGATCAACCGTGAAGAGATCTCATTAGACACTCGTCTGCAAATTCATCTGTTGGGACCCCTGAAAACTTGGGCGCCCTTCTTCACCAGGGGCGCCCACTTCCTCCAGACTTAGCCATTTTTACTAATTTTCATCTTCAAGTCTGAAACCTTCATTCTGTACCTTCGTCTTCGATCTGAATCTGCAGGATGTTAAACAGTCGGACGTGCTGACAAAGACAGGCATCGCGAAGCTGGCAGGATACTGAAAAGATCAAACATATTCTTGAACCCTAACGGCTGAATTAGGCCCTTCAAAAAGCTGGGCGCCCTTCTTCACCAGGGGCGCCCAAAATCTGAACACTTAGTCAAATTTTGATATTTTCAACTTTTCCTCGTTCTGACTTCAGTTTGGATCCCCCCTGTTCGTCGCTGAATTCCGGATGACTGAGTAATCTGATAACTACACCGCTGAATTCGTTGCGAAGCTGACAGAGAATTGAACAACATTGACTGGAGGCGCAAACCCTAATTCTGACATTTGGTGCCCTAAAAAGATGGGCGCCCTTTTTCTCCTGGGGCGCCCAAACTTGCCAATGTTAGGAAATTTTCATCATTTTTTATCTTCTTCTTCATTCTCCGTGCATGTTCATCATTTCATCTTTGTTGAACGCCTGAGTGTTGATTTTGACGCCTGGCAGCCGAATGACCTCCATTGATGACCTCGGAGCTCCAGATACGCGAAAAAGCAGAAATAGACCCACAAGGGCAAAACTGACTATTTTGAGATTCTGACTGCACCAGCCTAATATGGACGTATTTTGAGCCAATCAAAATCGTTTGGACCATGGTAGACCAACTTTCTATTTTTAGAAACTTTCTATTTTTAGAAAGTTTTGCCAATATCCATTTCCAAGAAAACCCAGAAAAACCCAGAAAACGTTACTAATTTTAGAAAATTTCTAAAAATAGCAATTTTCCTAAAATTTAGGGATGAAAAACTAAGATCTGGGTTTTGTGGATTAAGCCGCCTGAGCAACCCGATCATCAGAATTTGAAAATTTTGTGTTTTAACCCCTCATGCAAAACGTGCACACCCAAATTTTGACCTTTTTGACTGATTTAACAAGACTTTTACTCATTTCTTCAAAATATCTAAGTGTAACAAAAATTTTAATTTTGGGGTACAACAACATTAACGAACATACTTAGTTATATCATCTTTCATTCCCTTCCATGAGAATCTCTCACAGATCTGCCTATATGTCTTGTAAAACCCCGGGTGACCAGCCAATTGAGTGTCATGAAATGCCTTCAAAATCTGCTCCTTAAACTTAGTTTCAGGCACTAAAAGTATTCTCTCCTTGTAGAAAATTAACCCATCCTTAACACTATACTTTTCATCATCTAGGCACCATCAAGAATGTTGTTTGTGAATGTATTTTTGCATAATCAACTTGTATTTGCTCTTTCCAATCTGCTGCAATCTCAAAAAATTTGCACAAGTGTGGCCTCCTAGAGAGAGCATCAACTACTAAATTGTGTTTCCCCTTTACATACTCAATATCAAAGTCAAAGGCTTGAAGTTTGCTTACCCATTTTTGTTGTCTTTCCCCTAAATCCTTTTGATTTAAAAAATATTTGAGGTTGTTATGATCCATCTTCACTACATATTTTCCCCCAATAAGGTATTGTCCATACTTAGCCAAAGCATGCATGATGGCTAGCATTTCTTTATCATATATAGAATAATTTCTTTCAGCCCCTCTCAATGTTCTACTCTCAAATGCTATAGGATGCTTGTTTTGCATTAAGACAGCCCCTATACCTTCTCCTGAAGCATCACGCTCAAGCTCAAATGGTTTAGTAAAATCTAGAATAGCTGAAACAGAGCATGAGCTCATCAAAACCTTGAATTGATCAAAAGGCTCTTTGTGCTGATTCAGACCAAGAGAATGCCTCTTTCTTAGTCAAATATGTAAGTGGGGCAGCAACCTGTGAGAACCCTTTCACAAACCTCCTATAGAAACTGCATAGCCCAAAGAACCCCTTAAGCTGTGATAAATTTGTAGGTGGTGGCCAATCTTGTATTGCCTTAATTTTTTCAGGGTCTACATGCACACCATTTGCACTAATGATATGCCCCAAATAAAGTAACTCAGTCATGCCAAATTCACACTTAGATTCATTTGCAAACAATGACTCCCTCTCAAGAATGCCAAGTACCTCATCTAAGTGTTTTAAATGCCCCTCCCAAGACTTACTAAAAATAAGAATGTCATCAAAGAATATCATAACATACTTACAGAGCTGCTTGCTGAAAACTCTGTTCATACATGACTGAAAAGTGGCTAGTGCGTTTGTCAAGCCAAAAGGCATGACTAAAAACTCAAAGTGCCCAAAGTGACCCTTGCAAGCTGTCTTCTTCACATCTTCTTCCCTCACTCTAATCTGGTGATAACCTGATCTCAAGTCAATTTTGAAGAAACAAACCACCCCATGAAGCTCATCTATCAACTCATCAATACGAGGAATGGGATACTTGTTCTTTATAGTCTTTTTGTTTAACTCCCTGTAGTCCACGCACATGCACATGGTCCCATCCTTCTTCTTCACCAATACAACTGAAGAAGCAAATGGACTCTTACACGGTCTTATGTGCCCCATCTCAATTAGCGCCTGAATGGCCTTTTCAATCTCATCCTTGTGCCTCTTAAGATGACGGTAGGGAGTGGTAATGACTGGCTTGGCTCCCTCTTCCAACTCCATGGCATGCTCAATACCTCTATCAGGTGACCTCCCTGGAGGTATACTACCAAACACCTTGCTCCTCTTGGTAACGAGCCCCTGTATATACAGTGGATAGGTCCTCTTAACCTCCTCAGTGACCGTAGGCATTACTATGCACTCTGCTGCCCACTCAATCTGATCATGTCTAAAAAGTTTTTCCATGCATTTGAAGGACACAACACGTGGCCCTCCATTGAACAAGCCTCTCAAGATGACGTTCTTACCACCTGATTTGAATTTTAACTCCATGGTCTAAAAGTTGAGATTAATCTCTCCCAACGAATGTAACTACTGAATCCCCAACACTGCATTTGTATCACCTATGCCCACCACATAAAAATCTTATTTTATCTCATGACTGCCCAACTGAATGCTCAACTGCGAAACCATCCTAGTACACTAAATAGCAAACCCATCAACCACCATAACTCTAAAACCACCAACTTCCTGAGTTTGCAGCTCTCTTCGTGCTACTAAGCTCTCATCTATGAAGTTATGGGTAGCTCTTGTATCAATTAAAGCTACCATACGTTGCCACTGAATCACACCTCTGATGCACATTGATTCATTCTTTTCGAAACTATGGAGCTAAGCTAATGTTCCACTACTGTCCTCCACCTTTTCTCCTTCTTCTGGAGCCTTTTCCTCTTCACTTTCATTAGTGCTAGCTTGATGTCCTGAATTTTCTGCATCTTCTTCATCATCAGATTGGTATTCTATCAACAATGCTTTAGCCTTGGAAGCACATCTATGACCTCGTGTGTATGGCTCCTTGCATGTAAAACATAGCCCCTTTCTTTTCAACTCATTAAGGGTCTCGTTGTCAATCTTAGTGCATTGTTTTTTCGGCTACTCTTGCTCTTTTGTGATGATTTTTTTTTCCTTATCCTTCTTGGGCAGCAAACTCTTTGACTGAAATATGCTCTTAAAAGTTGATGTCTCCATATCTCTAACCTTTTTAATGGCTTCCTAAAGGCTAGGAGGGTTGAAATCTTTAATCCAACCCCTTAATGGATCGGAAACTCCATCAATGAACAATACTATGAGCCTCCTCTCAAAAATATCAGTCACCAACACAGAAAGCTTTTGAAAATCTGCAATGTATCAATCTACGGAACCCCATTGTTTAAGTTGGGCTAACTCTTTAAAGTGTAGCTCAGGATCATTTTTATCAAATCTTTCAATTAACCTTTTGGTGAACACCCTGTAAAAAGTGATTTGTGCATGCCCCAAGGTTAACATTCCATTATACCACCACTCATGAGCAATGTTGTCTAAGTGGATTGATGCATACTGAATGGACTCTAGCTCCGACATAGGATTTAATGTGAAGTAGGTATCAACATTTTGTACCCACACCCTTGTTGCCATCTTCCCAGACCCATCAAAATAAGGAAGTGTAAATTTCCCAACCTTCCTTCGTAGCTCATTTTGTTGGTCCCTATTTCCCCTTTGGTTAGAGTGTATCATCCTCAAGTCAATATAGTTTCTGAGGGATATGTCCATCTGAAACTCAAGCCCTGCATCGAGCCAATCTTGCCTAAACTGATTCTGCGGTTCCAACATAGTAAGCTCAGGATTCACAAGTGCTTCTACTCTTGGTGGAAAGTTTGGCATAAGAGGCCTTGCCAAAGCTCCCTGGTTACCAACTCCTTATTGTCTTGCCCTGTTTCCTTGACCCATTTGATCCATTCTCTGTATTAAATCAACTAACCCGTCATTAGTCTCTTGTGCCTATTGTGCTGCCCTACCTTGACCCCTAACAAAAGCATCAAGAAGTAGCATTAACATGTCCGAAGGTGTCTCATTCCTCTCATTCCTATCATTCCTATCACCTTCACCACCCCTATCTCCCATGTTCCCTGTGTTAGAAGATCCACTAGATGATGGTTTCGTTTGTTGCTCTTCTTCAGATGATGACCAATGTTCCCAAAAACTTTCTTCTTTTCTCTTCTTTCTAAATACCTTCTTTCTCTCACTCTGGCTCATAGAAATTTATACCCACTGGTTAGCAGGATTGTTTTGGCTCTGATACCACTATAGTAATCAACCCCAATTTTTTTTTATTTTTTTTTTTCCTATTTTGACCCACTGCTATTTGTAGTTTTTTTAGTATGTTTCAAGGTTGTTTGGAGTTTTTTCTCACATGCCATATAATATGAAATGATACTTAAACCAAAGCAAATGTAGCATTCAAATAACTAGCTAGAAATGTCTTTCAATCAATACAATAATCAAATTTTCAATGGGCAAAGAGCATATTTACAATGTTTATATCAGAAATTTAAAGAGCCTTCAGACCTGGAAAAAACATAGCAGCAGCTTGATAAACCCACTTTCAAGGCCAATGACCAGCAACATCAAACGAACCTTCAATCTCCTTGATATGCATGCCCAAACCCTTGTGCTTAAGTCTCCAAATGGCGAACTAAAGAGTCAACACCAGCATGAAAATGTTTCCTTTTTCACTCCTAACCCAGCCGTCCCTCCTGGGAAACTTGACCTGCTCTAGAAAATTGAAATCCTCATCAAAAAATATGAACCAACACTTGATGGGATCGCCCTTGAAAGAGACCCAAAAATCAAATACCCATTTTGATATATTTCTTCATTTCAATCTTATAAGCGAAAATATGAATCTCGGGTTCAAAATGAAAGCTCCAGAAACTACAAATAAACACACCCAAACTGTAAAAAAAAACACACCACACCAAAAACCAGCAATCTCACACCCAAAAACTAACTGAAAATCACTCAAAAGTATTGGTAAATCTTCATCCTTGAAGCCCAGTTGTGATCCCTGTATGAAATCACCAAACACCAACCTGCGCAAGGTCTTTCATTGCCGAGACTAGTCTTAAAATTTGAGGGTTTTCGTCCTCAATTCCCTCCTTCAATCCTTTCGTTTCACACCAGCAGCATATTCCTGTATTCTCAAACTCCAGCATAAGAAAAATGAGCCTCCAAATAGACTTTTAAGAGAAACCTCAAGTTAGGGCGAACCCCCAACCCTAAAACCAATGCCATTCTTCAAAGAGCTTTTGATTTTAATATATTTTTAATACTTTGTCTTCATTAACTTGGGCGCCCAAGAAGAGAAATATTATAATATGATATTACCTTTAAAAACAACTTAAAGTTGTAATACTAAGTGTCCATGGTCACTTTTAAAAATGACCCCACATGAACCCCTTAATTAAAAAATATAGTCACTTTAGAAAAACACAAATGTTGAGGCTCAATTCAAATATTTAAATGATTTTATCAAAGTGACTTAACCAACTGAATATGTTGCAAGGACAAGCCTGACCAAGTCCAGTGTTCTCAAAATAGACTTACTATTTTTAATAAGTACTAAAAAATAGCAAGTTACCTTCCAAAGGCTCAAACTGGAGAGAAACTGACATCGCACCAAGGCTCACTGTGGATAGTGAGCACCAAACTGGCCGAGCTAAATATAGAAAGTCTCCTGAAAAACTACAAGCCCAACTCCCAAATTGGAACTTAGTCCCCTTAACTGAACCTCTTAGCCAACAGGGACTCTAGAATTGGCTAAAGGTGATGACCACTGCACAGAGTCTAGGAGGGGGCATTACAGCATGTGAGAGAAATCACAACTTATTCATAAAATAATTGTTGCACGCTATCCTTATAATTCATACCAGATCCTATTTACTGTATCAAATGTTTGTATGCCTGCAACCACTTATATTAAATCTGATTGATATATCTGAACTGCAAATTGCTCAATTTTCTAATAGAAAGTGATAGAACTCCTTATTCTTCCTTCCATGCTGATTGCTATTGGCTTTACTTCTTATATATGTGAAAGGTTGAGAGACACCCCCCTTCATGGTATGCATTCGTCCAAGAGGCATGTCCATTCATTTAAGGGATAATTAATATTTGTTAATATTATCCCTTAATATTATCACTCTTTTGAGGGAGATCGCTGTCCTTGAACAAATCTTTACAACTGCCATTGTTTACTTTAAATACTATATTTGCTACATTCCCATTGTTGCCTTTAAATCGTTCCATTGATCATAATTATTTTGTCTTCGAAATACAACCGCTATACAGAGGTAATTGTTGTTATAATGGCATATAGTCATCGTTACTCTCATTACATCCATGCTTTCTTCCCTACTATTCACATGGGGGCATGACAATCTGGTAAGATTGTTGCGGAGATTTGGAAACAATTGAAGGATCTTCATGAAACCTCAGACAAGGGCAAGGTGTTCTTCCTGAAAAGTATGTTGGTATCGATTATGATGATAACAAAATGTCTTTGTAGGATCATCTAATGAAGATCAAAGACTTTCACAATCAACTAGAGGCCATTGGTCGAAAGATGGAAGAAGATACGGTGGTCATCATGCTGAAAATCTTACCACAATCCTACGAACATTTCATCGAAACTCTCATTACCTCCACCAATGTTGACCTGAAGTTTGATTAGCTATGCAACAAGCTCTTGCAACAGGATAGGTGGAAGAAGCAGTTTGGGAGCAATAGTGACACTCCCAGTGTTGAACAAGCATTCACTGCCAAAGACAATGGCAAATGCAAGTCCACTCAACAGAAAGGACAAGGCAAATCGGAGGATAGCTCCAAGAAATCTTTCACATGCCATTACTGTGGTAAGACTGGCCATATGAAGAAACATTGCAAGAAGCGGTTGGCTGATTAGAAATCTAACCAAGAAGGGTCTCAGCAGCAGGCCCATGTTGCAGAGCATACTGAGCAGGAGTCTACCTTTTATGCATAGATGGCTAGACTTGGTTTATGTTAGTAGAATGGCCATTAAGGGAGGTTATTAAAGTATTATTGTAATATTTAATGGTCATCTTAGTTATTAGTTTACTTTAGTTAGTTTTAGCAACTTTCTGTTTAGTGTTTTAGTTCACGATTGTTTCGTTTTAGAAACATCGTCTTGTAATTTATTATATAAGAAGTATTCCTCTCCTTTGTTTAATAACGAACAAACAACAATCAATTACCATTTCACGAGTACGGAGGCCAAAACTAACGAACCCGGTAACTTAGCATTTAAGTACTAGAAATCAACCTTATTAAGACCAAGGTCGTAGCTTTTAGTAGAAGAGGATTATGCTAAACTAAATGTATGCTTCAATACCTATTTAATTCCCACTCTAGATTTATTTAACATAAAATATTCCAAGATGTTTTGTTGCTTACCAAAGGATATATTCACTTATAGGGGAGAGAGGCCAACAGTCGTGCGGGCTAACTTTGTCAACATGTTGTGATTGACTAGAATATCGTAGAACCTTCGTTTTTTTTTTAATGTGGATTGGCCTCTTATCTATCTATAACTAAGGTTTGGAGGTATGACTCATCATGCAGCTTCCCACATCAGCACATCTATTAAGTGTCTAAAATTTGACTTTTTAAAGATTCAACCAAATCTTAATCATGGGACCCCCAGTAGTTGAACAAAAAAATACCATTTGTTGCTTGTAAAATATCATATTTTTATTTAAAATAAAATTAATATGCAACCTAAATGGACCAAATACCTATTGGTAACCATAAATATTTGATATCTCTAGCTTTTTATTCAACACATATGGACCAATAGTTGAACACAAAAAAACTCTTTGTTGTTATAAAAATAACACATAATTATTTAAAATACAACTTATATCAAACAAAAATGGACCTATAGTTGAACACTAAAACTTTTTGAAAATCCTTCATATTTAGTGGGAAAATACATGGTATTTATTGTGCTCACCTGCTATATTTGTGATAGGACAAACTATTAATATAAAATACTCCAATGCTTGTACATTGCTACCCCAATAGTTGTACATATAAGAATAATATTTTTTCACTATGATAACAATACTTGTTTAAATGAATGTCTTATTTTATTAAATGAGTATTTTATTTTTTAAATGGCACACTTATAGTGGATAGTTATGATATTTTATTTGAGACAAAAAAATACTTATTTCACTTCTTCATGAATGTATTTTTGTTTTTTCTTATATAACATTTAGAGGTTCTCATGTGTTCAAGTATGGGTCCACTTTTGATCAACATTTGGTTATGTTTTTTTTTTTTAACATTTGGACTATTTATTTAAAATATATAGTATAAATATGTGGCAAGATTGGATATTATAATCACAATTGACTGCACGACTATTGGACCCCGCACGACTACTGGTCCCCCTCCCCTAGTGCTGACATGTAATGCATAAGTGTTAGTCGTTTACAATCCAATGAGTTCAAGTACATGCCATCAAGAACAAGTTAGTTTGTGTTTGTGTTAATTTCAGCATCAAAAACTCAAAATCTGGAGGCAACAGTTTGTAATAAGGATGCCAATAGAATCAAATGAAAGGAAGCTCCTTCAAAGCCATCCTATAATAGTCCTAAATATTATTGTAAGTATCCTTACGTAACAAATATTTTCACTCACCAAAGACAACACTTAACAGGAAATTGTAAATCAACTGTTAAGAGAAACAAATACGGTATTTTTCTTGTCATAATGGAAGACCAACAAGAACACACTTTAGTCCAGTATATATTTAATGCACGGCAGAGATAAACACTTGCATCCAACAGCCAATAAGATGATCATCTCTTATTTTAGGTGCGATCTTCTTTAAAAAGGTATCATTTTTCATTACATGATATATTTACAAGTTGAGACTCTCTATATTTTTCTCTGAATTTTAAAACATTATTTGACCAATATTTTAGGATTGTGCACAGATGAGTTGAAACAAGACCTTAGCGATACAAAACATGCACATGATGATTGACTTTGTCCCACAGTTTGATCTTGATTCGTTTATACTCTGACAACATTCCTGGTATCTTCCTTTTAAGGGAATTGAAATCTATAGAAACAGTTAGCATCCTTGGCTTTTCCCTAATACATTTAAGTACTGGAAATCAACCTTATTAAGACCAAGGTTGTAGCTTTTAGTAGAACAGGATTATGCTAAACTAAATGTGTGCTTCAATACCTATTTAATTACCACTCTAGATTTATTTAACATAAAATATTCCAAGATGTTTTGTTGCTTACCAAATATTATCTGGGTCATCCTCCGCATTACATAAGGGAGGCTGGGTGTCTACATCTCGGCTAACATAACAAGTGTTATTGAAAGGTTTTTGCCAAATTGCAATATAACCCTCTTTCTTAACAAGCTTCCAGCAGATTCTTGTGGCAAGATCCTCCATTTCTACAAACATAAATAAAACAAATCAGTAATATTTTAAAAGATGAGAAAAAAGACTGTAGAAATGTCATAGCTAGTAATTTCAAAAATGTTATTTTATAGTTGAGTTTCCATCACAGAGAAAAAGTATGTGATAAAACTATATTTCCAAATTTGGTAAGTCTGAAACAAAGAGCATAATAGTACACAATGCCAAAAGTTCAGGAGGTTTAGGGTGAGTTCTTAAATAAGCGTAGCTATACCAAATGGGTATATATCCTGCAAAATATGTGAGTATTTAGATATTGGATAAGATATAATGGAAATATCAGATTGGTAGCTAGTAGGAAAGGACATAAGATTTAAATACAAGAAACAAAGGGTGCGCAAGCAGAAACGTTGTCCATACAAGGTAAATATTCTAAGTCAAACCAATAGTGTTTATCAGGTTTAGCTACATGCCCTCCAATTTTTGACAGCGTACACACTCAAAGCACTTCAAGGTAATAGACAACAAGATCTTAATAAGTTTTTGCACCAGAGACACATTGAACAAAAGATTTGTAGATCCAAGCTCAACCTTAATAGACATTGGAAATATTCATGAGTTAAAATGGTCTTTGTCAACTAGACAATTGTTTTTAATGGTCTAACTATATCTTGTGTTGAATATTTCAATCTTTAGACTTATACTGACAAAATTGAATACTCTCATAGTAATGAGGCGTTGTGGGAGTTTGAAAGGTTTGTAATGGTGTCCCACACCTACCTTAACCAAGTGATCCAACAGTAAACTAATCTGGAGGAATTCCACATACCTCTCCCTCTAAGTCTGGTGTAACAGTTAATTGTCACGTAATGTTTATCAGACACATATTATCTGTTAATTAAAAGATTCCAATTAGTAATATGTTATACTGGACTAAAAATTAATAGGTGATTCCTGGGCATTTGTAATGTGTAGGTAAACAGATTGAACTCCATTTCTGCCCAGATTTGAAAAGTCACTAAATTATGATGGTAAACAAGAACAATATTTAATTGTTCTAAATGAGACCACTTTCACTCAGCAAAAACAAGTTATGCTCAAGAAAAATGGAAGTCATATAAATAAGTACAGCAGGCCAGTCTGAAAAGAGAAAACTAGTGTAAGACAAGGTGCAGTCTTCACAATAGTTTAATTTTGTTCTCAATGCAGGGATGCAAACACTAACAGAGCAACAAATAAAAGGAATTAATTTCACCAGTAAAACATGATGACAAGCGATGAACTGATTGTCATAAATGACCAACAAGTAACCTTTGCCACGAAGACCCAAGGTATGAAGCCCTTGTTCAAAATACATTTTCATAATCAAGTTGCAGGAAAACAGCTCAAAGATAACATAAGATGGTGCAGAAATAATATTTATTTAAATGCTATATTATCAAAGTTAAATATAAGCATGTCTTTATCAAATTTGAAGCTTAGTTAACATGGACATGGGAGATTTCTTATTAACCACCAGAGTCAACAAATTCAGCCGGATTCCCATTTGGACCAGA